>JAQIWS010001150.1:0-13075 GCA_034696085.1 Stigmatogaster subterranea | reverse complement strand
AATGTCTTAATCTGTAAATATACAAAAATAAAAATTTAATGTGAGGAGCTCGAAGATTTTTAATAAATGTATAAATTACCTGTAAAGAAATGCTCTTCCAACATTATTCGCAATAGATAAATATCCACTATTCAGTGATATGTCAAAATTGACTGGTCGCTTCACGTTTACGTTGAAAAGAGGAAAATTCGAGAAAACCGTCATGGATGGAAAGTGAACCTTTAAAATAAAAATTAATAAAGTTATCTACTGTTTTTTGTTTGCGCGTATATATTTTGAAAATAAATTACTAATTTAACAGCGTTGTCTTTTTGCGCAGATGTCATAGCCATAAATTCTGTGTTGTAATTGAATTTAATTTTGTTGATCGGAGTGGTTAAATTTAACAAAATCTTTGACGGTTTAGGTGTTCTCGAAGACAAATTCGATGTTTCGTAAATGTTAACTACTCCGGAATCTGACCTAAAATTTAATCAAATGTTGTACAACTTGAAGATAAAATATCAAGTTACGTTCTTACCCGCATGACAAATAATTTCCATCCGGCGATACGCTTAATGCAGTTCCTCTTATACATCCATCATCAAAGAACTTATGCACGCATTCTCGCGTATTCATATCCCAAACATAAACCTCACCGTCATCTATTATCAAATCGAACATTTTATGCGCCAATTACAAAACCATGAAATTCACAAATACAACTTACCACCGTGTGAATACATGGTACTTCCGTCGCTGTTAAATGCAACAGCTCTGACATTATTATTCATTTTAACCGTTTTAATCCAGTCTTTTGTCTGCAATAAATTATTCATAGAAAAAATGTTTTTAAATTACAAAGATATTTTTTACCCTCGCGGTAAGCAGATGAATCTGTCCGTAAGTACCAAGAAACGCTATCAATTGGTTATCTGGAGAGACCGTAAATTGTCCCATTGTTGATTCACCCAAACCTAAGTGACAATTTTATTATAGCGCACACAACATTTTAGAAAATTCTTATTTATAATACCTTTTCTCCATGGCACTGTAACAATTTTTCCTCCAATCATATCATAGTAGTAAAAATATCCATATGAATCGGAGCCCACAATAAACTGTTCACCATTGGAGGAAAAGTGAGCAGTTTTAATAGGAAACTTGTTAAATTTTACTGACTGAATTTTGGGATTTTTTTGTCCATCAACCTGCAAGTAAACAAACGTAATTAAAAGTCAGTACAGTGTTGATATGTAATAAACTTTTGCAAACCTGAAACAAAGTCGCAACTCCCGATTGGCCTGTTACCAATGCGACAGAAGCAGTGGGATGAAATTCCACGCAATTAAGAATATTTCCCTGTAACAATTTAAACAATATTCATCGTAAAACTTTCAATTCTTAGAAAAACAATTTCCAAAATACGATATGATGATTTACCTCCGACCGACTACTACTGTTTAAATCACGAACTCTTTTTACATCAATAATATTCTTGTTAAGAGATTCAGAATTTTTTTCAAAATAATTGTCAGTGCTACAAAGAATGTCGTCGTCGTCGTCGTCGTCATCGACATCTTCATCATCTAAAATTTCAAGTTTTAATATGCCCATCCTTTTTTTATTTGTTTTAAAAATAGCGTGCTACCTGAATTTTGAACGCGAGATACTTTTTTTGATTTCTTTTTCTCGTCCAATTTAGCCCAAACTGGACATCCGTTGATATCTTTGAATCTGAGAAATAGTTTTAAACGCTTAAAATTTTTAGTTCCAAAAATCAGAAGCGGTCAGTATCGCTATTACTGTACTTAGTTTCCAAGATGTTCTTCAGATGTTCAGTTTTCTTCCCTGAACGTGCTTTGTCATCATTAACAACATTGCGAATTCTGTAAAATTTTGAAAACATTAGCTTGCAATTTTACTGCAAAAATAGTCACATACATAATTTTTTGATCGTCATCATCTTCCCACGCAGCCAACCGTGACTTCTTTTTTAAAACAGGAGATTTATCATCCGCATGCAACTGGAAGGAACGTGATAGATAAAAATTATAATGTAAAAGTTTAATGTAGTATCATGTATGAAATACAATAGTTATCTAACCCATTACGTCAAATAAATATTATAGCAATAATTTGTCATCAAATACATCAAGTATTGGTAAGTAAAAGGCACTGCAAAGCATTTTTTTTAAGCAAAGGTGCAAATTAAATTTAAAATTGCAAAATAAATTTCTTGTAGCACAAAATCAGATTTATAATCAAACTTTAGTATCAAGATTCAGTTATTTATTAAAAACAGATAGCAGACTTTGAACTTTCCGTTTATATGCCACGTGCCGTTGAATGAGTGAAGTTGTATCGTCCGAATTTACGGAATTAACCATTTAAAATTTCCTCAGTTGTCTTGGTAATATTTGCACGTGTTAAATTATCTTGTTATTTAAGTTTGTATTGTTACGACTAAAGATACGTGTAAAATGTAATCGTGATAACTTCAAAAAGAATGTCAGCATATTTTTTCTTACAAAAAGTTTTACATTTTAGGTTACCTTTATATTTTCAGCTGTAGTTTGAAAGTTGTCGATCAAGTCTTCGCCACCTCCAAAAACTGTCTTTTCCAGATTATGTTTAGCGCATTGATTTTCTAGAACAGAATTGTTCTTTTCGGTGTTCGCGTCCTCCGTCAACGATCGTTTATTCAGGCTTTTTGAACGATGAATTGCTCGACGAAACATATTTGTTAGAACTTTCCTGAGCCTGTCAAATTACTACGAGACTCAATTCGGAAATTTACTTCAACGGCGTGGCCCACACATGGAATGACGCTTCTGACAGCTTTGGGATCTAGATTATTGTTCAAAAAAATTATCGTTTTGAAAATGCCCCTCCGAGAATTTTCTACAGGTAAAAATATGTGTATAATTAATAACTTAATATGTTAAGATAAAATTGACCAAATGTTTCATGCTCCGTATTTAATTAACTATCACTCACTGTCTGGGTTCGAGAGTATTGCTCTAAGCCCCGTCTACGTGCAAATTGCTCTCTTCCTCTTCCGACGGGAGTGAACGCATGGTAGTTGCATCTTTGTTGGCAATTTTTTCTTTTTTTTCTAAAGCAATGGCTGCTCACCGAGAACGTACCTTTATTTGTATCAAACCTGACGGAGTTCAGCGAAATCTGTGTGGTAAAATTATTCAACGATTTGAAGAAAAAGGTTTCAAACTTGTAGCAATGAAGTTTGTTCAGGTTAGTAATGCGCGGCGATAGTCCTCCGAAGTAGACCTTTGTCCACGTATGCAGGAAAGTGATATCCATTTAATTTTTTCAGGCATCAGAAGAACTCTTGAAACAACATTACATCGACTTGGCCGCTAGACCATTTTATCCAGGCTTAGTTAAATACATGGCTTCAGGTCCCGTCTTAGCAATGGTACACAATTTTTTTTCTTATACGATAGTTACGTGATTTTAAATTTTTGTAAAATTTTTTTTTAGGTATGGGAAGGTCTTAATGTTGTAAAAACAGGTCGCGTGATGCTCGGAGAAACTAATCCTATGGATTCCAAACCAGGAACAATTCGTGGAGACTATTCTATTGAAGTTGGCAGGTGAGTCACGTGGAATTCCAACTTTTGTTGAGCTTTGTCTAATTTTTGTTCTGGGTATTAGAAATATCGTTCACGGTAGCGATTCGGTCGAAAGTGCGAAAAAAGAAATCGGTCTTTGGTTCAAAGACAATGAAGTGTTTTCGTGGCAACAATCGAATGAAGTCTGGATTTACGAATAAAACAAAACAAAATCCATCGGGCAGAAATATTCGTGAAATCATGATGAAAACAACAAAAGAAAATTATTGGGGCAGATAAATTAATTTAATGATTGTATTTGAAAACAGTGATGACGTGAAAATACATCTTCAATTCGCTTTAACTTTTGATGCTGTTAATACTTCAAACAGAAGTAATTCCAACAATTCCTAATAAAAAAAAAATTAAATCGGTAAAACATCTTATTTTGAAAATTCAACTTTTGCTTACGTATAACAGCTGCTTATTTAACCTTTCGTCCTGGAGCGACTCGAACACTTTAAGTGCACCTTTTCTTGCATTTTGTTGTCCTACGAGATTACTTAGCACATCTGAAATAGAAAATCTCTCCACAACCTGATGCTACATCAGATACTTGTTTTGTTAATTTACCTGGAATGTTGACAACGAATTGCTGTCTGGCTTGATACTGCGTATGCGCCTTTTGTTTTTTTGTTCTGGTTGGAGCTGGTTTAGCTAACACGCCATTTGGCCACATTGAATCACGAAATAAGTGAATGTAATAGACTATCATCGCTTCCGAAAACAGCCACGATACTGTGTCGCGCAATTGTCTGCAATTAGAAAATTAGGTGTTACACAAATTTCTGCTTTGCGCACAAAATGGAATGACTACTACCTATTTATTGTTCTGCCATATGTAATTTGAACAAAGGTGATCAGTGTCCGCCGTAGTAATTTAAAGACGCCTCTCATGTCGAAAACTTCTCCAATCAAAGCGTATAAAGGTTCGGCAATAGGATCATCTTTAAGCGAGCTGAAATAATGAATTTGGAAAAATATACCATCAAAGTTAAAGCAAAATTATTTAAGTTTTTAATTACCCAGTTTCGTCATCTAAAAATAGATACTCATCGTCATCGCTATTCTCAGACTGCACATTCTGGTTCCTAGAGTAAATAATTTAAATTTCCATACTAAAGAACTAGTTCAATTGTAATTGTTCTATCTCATTAACCCTTTGAAGAGATTAGCCAGAAAAAATTTATTTTTCTTTGGAGATGGATTTGGTTGTTTCAACAGCTCTGGCGTTGGGCTCAGAAACGTATACAAAACTTCACTTTTATTCAATTTATCGTCTTCCATTACCAACTGCAGAAATATTACGTTTATAAAGTTATTGAGTACTGAATAGGTACATAAAATACTTACGTCCATGTAAGACTGGATTAATGCTCTGGCTTTTTCCATATATGATTTATCATACTGTTTAAAAAGAGTTTTTCCTTCACGCGGAAGCTCGGAACTCTTTAACCAGGGTCCAATCTGTGAAGTCAGATAAACTCGTGATTATCGCTCTTTTATGGCCACATAAAGAATGTTAGATTAATACTTGTATCAATTTTCGATGTAAATCCATGAAGTCATTTAATTCTTTCGCGACTATCCAATCAGCAATGCAACTGTCTTTCACGCTATTACCATCTCCTTTCAAATGCACAATAAGAGAAAATGTTGGACAGACTCTATCTTTTTTCGGTATCAACTATAAAAATACAACATTGCAAAATGAATTTAATATATAACAGATGAAGATGTGTAATCTCGAATATTAACAAACTTCGCAAGATTGTATTTGTATTCTCCAACTGCCAAGATTTTCTCCCCAGACTTCAGTTCTTTCAATGTGGTACTCAAGTTGATTGCGCTCACTTCTCATTACTTCGACTTCTTTTTCTAATTTTGCAACCATCTAATGCAGTATTTCGTATATTAAACGTTCTTTATACATCATAAATTAACCATACCTTCATATCTGCATTGTGAGATCCTCTTATAGCATGTAAAGCCTGCAGTTTTGTAGTCAATTTTTCAGTTAGTTGTTCCAATTTGTCCTTAGCAAACGACGAGTGATCAGAGAGGCAGATATTTGGGTTAGTAATGCTATCCACTGACAA
Source organism: Stigmatogaster subterranea (assembly GCA_034696085.1). NCBI lineage: Eukaryota > Metazoa > Arthropoda > Chilopoda > Geophilomorpha > Himantariidae > Stigmatogaster > Stigmatogaster subterranea. The sequence goes on along the minus strand of JAQIWS010001150.1, from coordinate 7,362 downwards.
CTCCAATCCTCCTTCCAAATCGTCTAAATTGTCTGATAGAAAAAAGAAATTAAGCAGTTCTTCCATGGGTTTTCTAACTCTAACGCACACCAAGTACGAACCAACAGATGCTTTCATAAAATCGATTCCTAAACTATCCGCTCCGCGTAACATTTTGTGATATACGTCGCTTACAATAAAACAAGGATAATGTCGCTCTTCTAAATGTTGTGCAATAATTTCTTGAGCTGCGTAAAAGGCTTCAGGTCCCTTTTCGTAATAAACTTTCTATTTTAAACCAAAAACAGAATTTGTTTAAAAAATTAAAATTTCACCTTATCTCCGGTTAGAAAGCCTTCCATCTTTTTAATCACACTCTTGTCTAGTTTAAGGGTGTTGTTAATGGCAGCCACATATGTGTTGTAAGCTTCATTTCCAATATTATGCAAATATTTCTAAAAAATGTTTACAGATACACGAAATTTGTAATTCGAAGCAGCGATTAGCACAAATCCTCACTCACTTTATCAATTTGCTTCATGTCTTCCACAGTCTCCCAAAAGCTAATAAAGGGAAATTCTTGCAAATTTTTATAATCGGCAAAAGCCACATGACTACCGATACTAGTACATACCCTATAAAAGCTTGAGCATTATTTTTTTCCAAAAACTGCGCAAAATATTGGCGTGCGTATGGATCAGCCATAATTACTTGAAACGAAAGAACCTGAAGATAATGATATTATCATTTTTCGCATTTCCGGTCAAATTATTTTAATAGATCAGTGACCAACTTTTTTTCCTGGGATATGCGGCGATAATTCTTCGTACAACAGAGAGGTGGGACTTGATGGCGACACGTAGTCTGGTCCACCCAAATATTTTATTTTTTTCTCGCACTGATTTTTTGCACATTTCAACTGAAAAGAAATAAGACGAAAAAATAAATGTGACAACATCGCAAGTATAAATTATCTAACCTGATTTATGTAACGTCTCAAATTCCGTGCCTGCAGTAAATCACCTTTATGTCCTCCTTGAGGAGGAAACTCTTTATCTAAACATTTGAAAACCACCCATCCAAATTTTGCAATTTTAAAAACTTATCGGTACAACTAACCAACATCAATTCCCTTTGCTTTTTTCAGGTTGTTTATAGTCGTAGCTTGCATTATTTCACTCATAATTTTGTACCTGCGTAGAATTAATTTGATTAAGTCGTATTTGTTATTACATTATATTATACGAGGAGCTAAAATATAACCTCATTCGCTTCAAGTGTTCAATATCAGTAGATTCCGTAATCATTTTAATAAAATCTTCATATGTTGCTGCACACGAATATGTTTTCTTGTGACGATCCAAAACTTCTTGGTGGTATTGAACATAGCTTAATAATTTTTGATTTATGTAATCAGGATTACATACTAACTCAATAGTTGGATACAACACTAAAAATTTCAAGTGGAGCAGATGTTAATTTTTATTACCAGCAATCACAATGTGCAATCCTCCCTCTTACCAGCACATGCTAAAATTTCTCTTAAAAGATGTTGAATTGGTTTACAACTCTTGTATGAAGAAGGTAAAAATAATACTAATAAAGCCTCTGAGACTTTACGCAAAAAGTCCAATTCCATTTCTTGACTTTGCAAATAAGGTCGTAATAAAAATAATGGTTTCGTTTCTTTTCCATCACTAATTATAATTGAGAATATAAATTTACTGAACAGAAATTAAAGCTTATTTAATACGTACCCCAATGATGACACTCTTATTTTTAAATAATGCTGATAAACTTTGTTTGTCACGTCACTTGTAATGAACTTGACTTGATCAATTTTTCCAACAGCGTCTCTAATATTTTTTATCACACTCCAAGCATCTTCCCTGAATCAAATTTTAAAAAAAATTAATATATAAAAACATTCTAAGTGTATGAGTAGCTCACTTAATCATATCTTCAAGTTTGTTATAATCGTATACAAGATCTTTCAAAAAGAAAACAAAATAATCTCGAATAATAAAATTAAGAACTTCATTCAAAACACTGTCAATATTTCGTGTTATAATGGTTGCTTGCTTTTGGACAGGAGATTTCTTTGCAAGATTTCTGTCCTGAAATTATAAAAGCAAGCTTAACAGGAAAGCCTCACCTTATATTTTTTTATATATTATTCATCGTAAATCAATTTACCGTTAATAGCTTCAAAAATACACCACTTTCTTTAAATACCGGATTTGGTTTGTAATATTTTCCTTGCGATAAAACGTAGTATACTCCAACAAATATTCCACAGAGAGCCACATACAGATAACTACCACAAAATAGGACACTAGATAATACGCCTTTAATCCACAACACACCAAGTAATGCCGCAGCAACAGTTGAAATTAGCTGAAATCAAATAAAAAAAGGACAATTAAAAAAAAAAAAGCACTTCAGCATTACAAACTCATAATTTTTAACTGGAATAAATTAATTCACAGGTTTCAAATTAAGTATTTGTATATCCAGATATTTGAACAATCCAGTTTAATTCCATTTCAAAGAATTTAGCATAATTTAGATAAATTTAGGCGCTATTTGCATTCGATTAACATAAGAGCGTGCCAAAATAATAAAACAAATTAGTAATTATCTCATTACAACCGGGGAGTGATACCTTACCACTTTATTTGTCAAAGCCATTCTATACCCTATTACTACTGTAAATAATTACAGGCACTACTTATTGCTTCATAATTTAAACTCCGTGGCGGACTGGAAAGCATTGATGACATTAAAAGAAACATCAACACCACAATTGAGAAAAGGATACGAGGTGGTGGTGGTGGTTACAACTTGAACAGCAGCGCCCTCGCACGACCAACTTGACGGTATCAAGCTTCAATTACGCCGTGATCAATATTTTCTCTCAACTGACTGCTTTAAATTTAAATAACTTCAGCAAAGGGCCGTTGCCATCGGCTAAAGCCAAAAATATCTTAGCTAGAGGGCATGCTCAATCACGTCACAATTTTATTTGTTTTTGAGATTATTTTGTGCCTACACTAAAATGTTTGCATCTTTATATCTAACAACATTTTCTTACACATTATTAGAGCTTTCTATTATTTTTTATATCGGTTGTTGCTAAAAACGGTTTGTCAAATTTCTAGAAACGTTTAATTATTCTTTTCAAATACAATTTAATGCCAAAACAACGAAAGAACCATGGACTGCATCAATTCAGGAATGAGATGCTTTTACAGAAAATTTTCATTGGAAAGACAGTCATTAAAACAAAAGATTTTTTTCACGTAGTTTATAAATATCATTTTAATCTGTAAAACAATTTACTGATTTTATTAGTTTCGTCAGAAACAAAATCCGAATTTCAAAGATAAAAAAGTGGCAATTTCGAATCGCGCGATTACCACCTCCGTATTTCAAAAGAGGCACGAACCACAAAAATTTACGAACCTCCTTAAATATTCTTAAAAATATTCTTAAATGGATGGAACGTCCTCGAGTAATTACATAATTGTCTGGAAGCATTAAATTTTTGAACTTTTTCGTTCGTGAATCATTTAAATAACATTTATCAACATCCTACGTGCTAAGTCATGGTTTAAATTTTTGTTTGTTTCTGTTCCTGCTGCGAAAACACAAGCATCTGAAAACTACTATTTTGCACAAAATCTGTAAACAAAAATGGCTGTTGTTTGTTATTAAAAAAGAGAAAAACAAATTGGATCACGGAACTAATTTGGTCGACAAATACGGGGGGAGAGGTTAAAAGAAAAAACTCAATTTGAATTCTAATTTACAGTGAACAATCCCAGAAGCTGCAGAACAGAGACGGTGTAGTAACACTTCTGTAGGTTCCCCCCAAATGTGTTGACTAAATGTTGTTGTTGGATCATTTTTTCTTGTTCTTCTGACTAGTCCATGCTGCTGTAAATAATGCAGTTTGATGTTTCATTCAGAATTGTACAGAAGACCTAATTGCAGCACTTTACAATCTCGTTGCAGATTTCAATTACAGTATCAAAAAAACAAGTTCCAAAAAAAAAATGGCAAATCGATTTTTTTTTCGTTAAATAGCTATAGTTGTTACACTTGTCATTAAGATAACTCTTCCTTATCTTCAGCATCCACGTGGTTAGTTGTTGACGTCAAAGTGCATTGCGTTTGTAATGAGCGAAAAGCGGTTGCAAATGGAAATAGTTCACAACACCTCTGTTCATAATCTTTTACATTATTTTCACACGGCCCAAAGTCACCATTCTTCAAGGCATTCAAGACATTAATCGTGGTCTACAAAAATAATTACCATAGTATGAATTTGACAACGAAATTAAGAAATAAAAACGTACTTGCAATGTGATTCCTTTCAAATTAGGATTAAGATTTATAGCTAATTGGGTTGCAACTTCTTGTTTACTGGGATCCAAATAATACAACATTCGGGCTCCTAACAAATGTTTTCGACACGTTTAATAACATATCATCTCAGTGCAAGACAATACTGACCTTCCAGCATGTGAGGCAAAGATGACGGATTCCTTTGCAAAAATTCCTGATTCAGTATTTTAGCATCACGAGTACCATACAATTTTGGCATTTCTTGGTTCAAAACTTCCACAACTGCTTCAGGATATCTTGAACGCGTCATCTTTACTGTAATGGAAATGTTTTCGTGAAAACAGTTTTCACGCACAATTTAAAGGTAAAAAAAACTTACCAGTCTGATAGAACTTGATAAGGCAAACGTGAAGTTGAGGATGATTAGAATCAACTTCAAAAGCACGCTTCACTGATTGTAGCATCAGTAAAATTTTACCTACAACGTCAACCAAGCTCAAATTAAACTACTGCTTAATTTCAGGAAAAATTTCCTCTAAAGGAAAGTGTAGAAACGCTTGAAAAAATTCTTTCAGTAATAAACAATATAACGATACAACGACAAAACTTCGTTGCTACTTCGCAAAGTGTCTATAAACTCGAGAAGAATAGGTCGATTGTATGTTAAGAGCGAAAATCTATTCTTTGGCGACTAATAAAAGTGGGCCAATATACATCGCTGTACACTCACCTTTCCTATAATAAATTTCAAAGGCCAATAGGTGTGTGTCAATTTTCTGGGCCGACAACAATTGCAGGGGTTTCAGGAACTTAATAGCTTGCTCTAAAGGGTCTTCCACCTGCAATTCACAAACGAAGTATGAATAATCAGTTTGCAATTGTGGCCAATACAAGCAATCAAAACAAACATTAAGAGGCATTTATCAATTGTAACTGAACGACCCTTTGTCAACTCGAAGTCAATGTTCTCGTCATTCTGACACACTAATTTTTTTTCTGTTCTTTTTGAAGTAAATGTTAAAAATGTTATTTTTACTTACCCTTGCTAATTTATCGGGTACTAATTCTTCTTCTCGTGGACCGTCCGCTTCACCGTCTTGTTGTTGTCGAGCCTTGTTATGCTGTTCACGTTTCTCGGCAGCTGCATTCTGTTTTTCCTTCTCTTGCTCTGCCTTTATTTTAGCCTTTCGCAGTTTGTTGCGAAGTTTCTTTAGCTCGCTGGGATCTAAGTTCTCTGAAAAATCAATCGAAAGGGAAAAAGTTGAACAATTTTACTTTTAAGTAAAAGGAAAGGACAAAAATAATTTTTGATCCGAAGGTCATTCACCATGATATTTTAAAGAATATCCAAAGAAATCCTATCATAAAAAACTCATTTACGTTTCCTCAATTTAAATGTTGATAATGACATGGGCGAGGTTCGCGCAATTTATGCACGTAATTTTTTTTGCTGAGGACCGTTAACCATGGAAAGGTTACACAGTTGCTCAAACGCAAATTTTACGATGTTATCTATTGTTTACAAAAACCAGTACGCGGCAGAGGAGGTTAAAGTTACACCCATGTCCATTTCGTCGAGTTTAGCAGAAGGAAGTAGATATAAATGTCATTTACTACTTAAATATTTCTTAAATTTAGGACCAAAGAGTAAGGTCTACAATTGCTTTACAAAAATTGCATAACTGCAGATCAATGTTAACATTAACTAACAAGTTCCGTTTCAAAAAATAATAAACAGCATAATAGAAGACAATTTTCTCTATTTTTTTTTTTTCATTCGTTATCGTACTAACACCGCTGGACGGTGTACACGTTTTCGCATGAATGAATCGAGCTTAGTGGACCCCACTTGAAAACAGCCACTCCCACTTAACGACCCAAATGCATTGTTCAACGACTGTGATTGGCAACCTACTTAATATCTTATTCCACAATTGGGGTAGGGTAAACAAACGAATAGAAAGCTACGGCAATTAAAAGAAACCAAGTCTTGTTTTCGACAACGCGCTAGATATGTCAGTGTTGGTGCTGTTGAATGACGCGAGCAGAGGATATTCAGCTTTCAAGATTTTAGCTTAGCAGTCCTCACGCGCACAGCATCATGACTCCTCGTGGCATGAAGGTAATCTACAATTCCTAAAATTCACTTAATTTTACAACTGAAATTTTCTCGCAGAAAATATTGGGATATACAATACTACTATGCCTAAACATAACTTTAGAAAATTGCGCTCATATTCGATTGAAAAGAGGAAGTAATGGTGCACCATCTTCATTCGGTAAATTTACAGTTGATTTTCTGTACTACTTATACCTATCTTATTATATATTAATCGTACTCGACAATTTCATAGACAGTAGTTTCGTTAACCTCCAAGATTCACATGACGATGTAATAGATGCAATAACTGGTATGTTTGACCCTACTTCTTCATTTGAGAGCAGTGAAGAAATGGGTGTAGATAAACCATCAGCAAGTTCTTCAATTGTAACAGTAGCCAAACGCGAAAACGAAGCGAACAACTTTACAATCCCAGTCACGAGCAATAGAAACATCACAGAAAAAACGACAGACTCAATTTTACCCCGAATACCCATTTTTCCGGGATCCATGTTTTTGTCACCGAGTATCGCTTCTCGACTGACGAGAAGTATGCAAAAAAACAATAACCGCAACTTTATGGCCGGCCGTTTTCCCGGCATGTTTCCTTCTCAACCCTTCATGCGTGGCTTCAACGGACAGCCGCCCGGCCTTCAACTCGGAGATGGTCGTCTTATGGCCCAAGATTTCTTACATAGACCCGGTATGGAATCCAGTCTACCTATCATTGGAAATTCAGTAAACGAAATTCCAACACTGACGGGAAATCCACCAATTTCAGGGAGACCAGGCTTTCCGTTTGGACTACATCCTGGCGCTGGATTAGGACTTGCAATGGGAGGCAATGGTGCCCAAGCAAATTCCTTCGCTGGTTTATCCAATGACGGCATCAATAGCAGTTCATTTTCGACGTCGAGTGGTTTTCCAACGCA
>JAQIWS010001149.1:0-13076 GCA_034696085.1 Stigmatogaster subterranea | reverse complement strand
GTCGCCATTTTCATTACCACTATTATCACTCCCTCGAAGGACTATCTCCTTCAATTCAACTTGTTTTGTCGAGGACTCGTCTGACTGCGAGTCTCGGCAGGTTGAGAACGTTGCGTAGAGAAGGGGAGATTATTACGACAGTGGGCAAAGTACAAGTGGGAGGGGGAGGCAAGAACAGCAAGGAGAAAAAAAAAAAAAAAAAAAAAAACAGGGCCAAGCCCGGAGGCAAGAAAATCACCTGTGTCTAAACCAAACCAGTCTGACCTCAAAAAGTTCAAAGAACCTACGCTCAGTTGTAACCACGGTAACCAAAGAGGTGGTGGAAGATGAAAAGCGAAGAGAACACAATAACACAAAAATCAAAAGCGGATAGACGGGGGATTCGAAATAAAAGAAAACAAATATACAAGAGAGCGGGAATGACACAATACGAGTTTCAATTTCAACATTGGTTTCCTCCCGAAACAAAACCAAATTTTTTTTTCGGAGTTCGAACAAATAAATAAGCGCTCTCAAAAAAAATTCCGCTACGAGAAAAGAACCAAAAAGATAATAGAAAAAAAAATAAAAATTCCGGAAGATTGACGAGATAACAAAAACACAGTTCGCTCTTTTTGCTGAATCAGCAACAGGACGTAAAAAAATTTCTTCGCGAAAATGTCAGAAACACAATTTCATCGTCGTCAATTGCCAATTACAAAAACTCAAAACCACCAAAAAAAAAGACGAGAACCTCTTCGGTAGCAATTTTACGTTTTCTCTTCTCCTCCTCCGTCGGTGGACTTGACCTCTACCCAACATGCCCTTCTACAGCCATCTCCGGAGAACGAGGAGAAAAACACTGAGAGAAAAACGAAGGCGAGTCGAGTTGGACGACGGCCAAAATCGAGGCCCCTGACAGGAGGACCGAAACAAACATTTTTTAAAAAAACCTAACAACACGATCGTCAAACCAAATTTTCTCATCGGCATGCGTACAAAAAAAGCAAACCCAAAATGGCCTTCGAGCTGAGGCGTCACGACTCACGAAAACACCACCCACAACCACCTCCTCCTTCTCCTATCTGGCTAACCTTGATCTCAAGTGCAAGAAAAGGTTGAAGAAAAACGGGTTAGATAAAAACTTAAAAAAAAGATTTAAGTTCAACATAATCAACGTACATACTCAGCAAACTCCCCTTTCTTTCCAAACCCCTCCTCCACACCCAGGGGAAAAAAAAAATCCAACCGAAAAAGTGCCGTGTAATTTATTTACCTTTTAAATCAAAATCAACAACCTCCATTACAACAACCTCGCCACGTGGAACGGGAAAAATGGGGGAGGGAAGAAAAGACCACTGACCACACATCGTTAATCCACCTTCCCCTCATTATCATCATCCCGTGGCCAATTTTTGTTCATTGTTTTCGTACATTCCGCTCGTGTGACGCATCGCGCAACGCACGACAGAAGGGTGGAAAAATTTTTTTATCACACACACACGCCCCAAAAAATAAAAATAAAAATAAAAGTTGCCCCGAACTCCTTCATTGCCATGCACCAAAGAAAGGATTGGAAAAATATCACGCGCGTTTCATGAATACTGCATTAGCTTACATCGCCCCGGGTTGCCGTACTAGCCAAATACATTCCTCAACGAGAGTGGAACCGCCAAACATAAGACTCCGAACGCCATTAAAAAAAAAAATTAAACAGACAGAAAAAAAAGTAAGGGAGGAGAGGGTAAAGCACAACGCCTAAAGGGAAACACGTGGCGTTACGAAAACCAAAAACTCGTGGATTCATTAAAAAAATCTCTAGTATTCAAAATAAATTTTAAAAACTCGAACACATTCCACTTTTAGAAATTAATTTTTACAGTTCGTTGTATAGATAAAAATTTACTTTTAAAATTGACAAAAACTGTCACGTGAATTAATTTTTTTTTTTTTCAGTGCGGGCGCCCATCGAAATTTTTCGCGGCATTTCGGTCGACTGTTGCCGCTGGCATTAATCGACCTTGGAGAACACTCGGCTGGTTTCTTTCGCGCGTGGAGGTTCTTGACTCTCTCCGGAATGGCGAGAAACCAACCAGCCAGGGATGTAAAAGCAAGCAAGCAGGTATGGAGGGAGGTGGCCTCATTGACACACACCACGGGCGCCCGTAGAGAGAAAAGGCCCTCGAAGGCAAACAAACACACGCCCGCGCAAAACTCCTGGTACAGACTACGTCACATCCATTACGTGTCCCCATTACAGTACTTTTTTTTTTGTTTCTTTTAATCTAAAGTCAAGGTTCCTCATCCGATTTTCACAGAAAACTCATAATCTAAGACTTTTTTTATTTTTTTTTTAAATAATCACAAAGCTCACAATGACCTGTTTTTCGCTGATAAGACAAAACTCAACTCCACGTGCAGTGATTATTTTTTAAACAAAATGACTTTTCAACTCTTTTATCAACCACAAAATTACAAAACGTAAACAAACAAATAAATAAATAAACTAAACCGTCCTAATTACAACTAACTAACAGCCAGATGGCGCCAACGCCATCAAACCTCAATCTCCCCCATCGTCGTCTAAACTCTAAACTCTAAATAATCATAAAAGACGTCGACGGAGCAGGTACGGGATTTTCTTTTCAACCAACATCTCTCCCCACTATTTCTTTAAAAAGTCTCCCTCTCTAAAATTAACATCACTAGGTCAGGAGGGGCACCAAAACCCAAGAGGAGGGAGGGGGTATAAGAAAAACTATTGAAAAATCTAATTTTAGATTTGCCCCACTGATACGCTACAACTTTTTTAAAAACAAGCCCTAAAGAGAAAAAACGCTAAATGATTGGCACGGATGATACCGATCGCCAAATTGAGGTTATCCCAGAACAAAAGACACCTGCTGACAATTAACAACGCAACATCCTAGTCTGCAACTGACAATCGCCTACACCTGTGCGCTCAACCCTTTTCCTTCTTCTGCACAATAAACCAACATCTGCTCGCGAAAAAAAAACTTGGCTCGTAACGTGTCGTAACTTTTTAGCGGGAAGGGAACGAAATAAAAAAACAAAAATAGAACCGACCCAACGATCGTTATCTTACCTGATCCAGAATTACTACTCGAGGAATAATGCTCTTTGCCACTACATCCAGGCGAAGCGTTAATGTCCAAATCCCAAAACTCTAAATCCACTTCGCCGATATCGTTCGACGCTACGCTATCCGACGGCGAACGCCGACAACACATGGGAGCCGGGCTGGAGGACGACACTTCGGGCGAACCCATGTCGCCCATGACAGAAACTCACTCCCGATTCAAAAGTCGACAACCCCCGGTGAAGAAAAAAAAATTGTCCCGTCGCTCGAAAACGCGACAAAAATTGACGGCAACGTCAATCGCACACCTGTCTCCACGGGCGAGAGTCGATCTATGACAGGAGGGTTCTAACACGGCACACAGACTGAGTGGGAGTTGCACCCAAGGTTCAACACACTTTCCCAGTTTCCCATTCACCTTGTGGAAAAAGATAGCCTCCAATCCGGGTGCGTCTGCTCGCTCGACTCGTTTACCTGCAGAAAACGGGCGACTCCAGCTCCACCCATTGACGGTAAATACAATTCATCCTGATTTTTTTTTTTATCCTTTTTTATCCCCATTACAACCCCTCCACCCTTAGCTTAAAAATAAATCCCAGTAACTCTTTTAAACCAAAAACGGAATCGTCGCGTTTTCTCCGAACACCGTCTTATTTTTATTTTAAAACTTCTTCCCCGGATCGAGGCTAGTCCTCGTGTGGACGTCTTTGGGCAGCGAGGCCGAGCAAGCATTGCCCTGCCAGAACGATGAAGAAAACCCCGAAAAAAAATTTTTTTTTTCCTCAAGGTAATTCGTACGAAATGAGGACTATGGGCTCCCTTGAACTGTAAAATGTTATTATTAATTCACAAGCACAATTCCCATAGATTAAACAACAACAACAACAACAACAAAAAAGAAATTTTAAGTACAAAAATAACATCAACTTCATTACCCCCTTTGAACCATCGCAACAACATTTTCCTCTTACCTTGAAAGGCAAAAAAAAAAATGCAGAATTTTATAATGGGTTATAAACCCGACCAACCGTAAAAAATTAATAACACCTTTCTTTTAGAATTAAAAGATATTAATACTGCTTACAAAAAAAAAAGAACATCGTGGTTAAGGTGTTAAATACCTTAAAACGTTAAAAAAAATTTTTTAAAGCGAAACGAAACTGACGAAAAATTATGTAGTTTCGAAAATTAAATCCCACGAACTGGGTGACTGGACACCCGATTATGGACAAGGGTCAGGAACAACAAAAGACTCTTGTTCCCCCGAGTTTAAGGTGGGATCACGCCCGCCTTTAAACTATAATTACAAAACCCGAGTAGCCGGGAAACCTAATAACTTTTAACTAGTAAAATAGAGCGAACTCCCTCTTCGGTTCCCCTCCAACGTCACACCCTCTTCTTTCTGAAAATTTCATTCTTTCCCTCAAAAATCCCCGCATAGAAATTGGACACCGAACGAGGAGAGGAAAACGTGCTCATCTTTAACCCGGTTTAGTAAAAGTAGACCAGAAAAATAATTCCACTACGCAGAGCTTTACTTCCCAAGTCCAACAAGGCGAAAACGAGACTCAAATTTTTCACACCTTGCGTTTATTACCTCGTCGCGCGAAAGACGCAGACTGGTCTAAATGACACTCGCGCGGCCATCGTCATGACAACTACAAAAGCAATCTTCTTGGCACGGCCTAATTGGCAATCGTGTTGCGCATCCACAGCTCCCATCTCCCACTCGCCTTTCTCACCGCGGTTAATTAGGTTAAATCGCGTAATCCTCACATGTTCACAATACCAAGGTCAACATCCCCTATCTCGTCGTCACCTTGACAACCGCCGATCCAGACTCACGCCCTCCCCCGACCTTTCTTTCTCTAAATTTGCAAATAAAAATTTATGTAAAAAGTTGTATTAAACCACGTTCGAAATAATACAATTTTTGAGAATGATGATGATGATGTTAAGATGACGACATAGGCTACGTTAATGGTGATGACGGCCGCATGGCAGAACGGATGCGATTCTCGTGTGAATAACCCTTTCAACAAACCATCCAACCTCGAAATTACACGGACGATTGCGCGAACGCAGGATACACACAACTCGTGTCGTCACTCGTGCAAATTCCGCGGGACCATATCGTACCAAGTTCAAGAAGTACGACATTGAAAAAAAAAATATACGGTGTGTAAATAAAAAATAATAATAATACACTCCCTGCTAGCGAGAGTAGAAAAGTCCTCAAACACACTCACACAAAAACACTTCACGTTGAAAAAGCATTGCACTCAAAATCACCGCACTGGAAAAGCAAAAAGATAAAAAAAAAAACAATTTCCAAACCACTCAAACCTCAATAAAATACCTTTGACAGGTGAAAAAAAAATGATAACAACGACGACTCTGACGTAAAAGTGAAATAAAAAACGCGATATGCTAACAAAAACCCAAAGGTTGTTGCTATTTCTGAAAAATTTACAGAAGAATCAACGGGATGTTCTGCGAACATCAACAAAACTCGCTTTTCACGTAGTACAATCTCATTTTCGATTCACGTCGTTCTTCCGCTCACTCTCCCATCGCATTTCCAACTGGGTGACCCCCTTCTTAGCGTATACGAGAATCGCAAGGAGGAGGAAGAGGGGAAAGAAACCTTCCCTCGACAGCCTTGACACATTTCCCTTGAACTCGCGCAACCCCGCGATCGAGACTGAGAACGCCAAAATGGGAAAAAAGGGAAAAGGAGAACAACAAACTTCCACTAACGCCACGGGATTTCGTATTCGACCATTGTATTCGCTTACGACCGGAATAAAGCCACGGGACAAACAACACGCTAAAACTCAAATTCTATTTGTCCTCTTACAACACTCCTCTACAGGAGACGGTCGATTATTTTCTCCAGGTGAGGTCAACGATGAAAGGGAGGAGTCGACACAGAGAAATCTTAGTCTAAGCCTCGCATCGCGCGCATTATCTACGTCTTCACTCCCCCCGCGCACTCGAAACAAGACTCGGGGGAGAGAAAAAGAGAGAGAGAGAGACGGGGAGATGGGTGGGAAGAAATTACACGCTAGGTCCGACCTCCCCGGGTCCATCAAGACCAGTCACGCTAAAAACGGCCCCTTTGGGGAAAAAAAAAACTACATAAGAGCTCGCGCGAGGTGTAAAGTCCACGTCATCGTTCGAAGCTCTGTCATCCACGTGGCGCGAATAAATTCATCGTGACTTCGAACCTCGAAAGGTTATGGGAAAAAAAACTGGAAGTGAAAAAAAGGAGAAAAGTTGTCCCGATTCGTTCTAATCACATTCAAAGTTAAATGCCATCTTCAGCTGACGATGTCTGTCGTCGCTCCCCACGATCCATTGAATTCATCGCCTTCGGGGAGTGAAAAATAGAGAGAAAAAGAGTCAGGAGGAACTATAAGTGGGTGCAGCCGCCATCGGATGATGCATCGACTCGCGCTCACCTGACAGAAACGTCTGCCGCGTGATATAATAGCGGGCGCAACCCTTCTTTTCCCGCCGACACAAAGCAATGGCCAAAGTCACTCAACCATCCACGGGGCCGTTTTTAACTCCACCGAGGGGGGAAAGAAGCGAGAAGACGAGAAGGAGGAAGAAGGTGGAAAGGGAGAGGGACCGTCCATATAAAAAAATTTCTAGAAACTTTCCCCCTTTTATTTCTTCTTCCCTCCCCACCCAACATTCATCAACCCACTTCCCTCACCGGTCCCACCCGCGCGTCAACCCGCAGGGCGCGTGTGATGTATGGCGCCAACGACCATCACTTGTGCAAATTTCTTTTTTCACCCCCCTTTGTCGCCGGTTCTTTACCACCGCCGTCTCACCTCAAACACAAAATGCCAACTCTACACCGACACATTTCCTTTCTACCAAAACAGACGGAAATAATTGATGACACCGCCACCCACTACTCCCAAATACCGACAACGTAAACAAACATTCGTCTCTCCATCTAAGACCACCCGCAACCCGATCCTCTCAACCGTCTAATCATTTCCCCCTACCTCAATCCTCATCTTTTCCTCTTATCGCCCTCACCTTCAATTACGCCCAAACCCCTGATAGAAACGATGACGATACATTTTTCTTTTTTATTATACACCTCGATAACGACCTCGACATCCAAATGGCAACGTATCGTCTTGTTGAGCAATTTTCTCACGCCGCGGCGCTCACACGGGCAGTCGTACAATTTTTTCCTCTTTTTCTCCCTATTCCCTTTTATCCTCTTCATCCACCCCCTTTCTCTTTCCATTTTTTTGTGAGTGAGTGAGAGGCGGGTCGTGCGCACTCTCTCCCCAGGCTGTCCTTTTCTTTATTTCCCGTGAGTCCATACGAGCGAAAAACGTCATTGTATTCGTCACAAAAGCCCGTCAGTAGACACGGACGGACCAAGAACGCCCATCTCCAACCAAGAACAGCTCATCAACTACTCACCCAACAAAGCCATTTTGTCAAAAAATTTCTCTTCATTTATGTTAAACAAAATAACAAAATCATAAAAATAAAGTAATAATCATCTTCAAATGACAACTAGTAATTTAAAAAAATCATAAATTTACAAACCACAAAAGAGGAAAAAATAAATAAACCTAACGTCAAGACTAACTTCCAAAAATGGTAAAGTATCCGTTCAATTTATTTCTTGCCATTTATAATGAGGGATGGAAGGAGGACGGGGGGCATCTGGCCAGGCTCCCGTTCTGTCGAAGACAGAGATTAATAGTACCAGTGGAAACTCATTTATAATCGGGTGCAATCAAAGGGTTTGATGTCCAAACGGGACCAAAAGCGAGACAGCATGATACCTCATCTGGCGCCACCGTCGACGTCCTTAACCCTCGCTTCCGCTTCGAAACATTCGCGTGTACGACACATCTCCTTTTAATCAGAACCCGAAGGGTTCCTTCACCTGGCCCTTTTACTTTTTTTAATCACCACCTGTTATTTTTCCCCCTTTCCTTCCTTCCTCGTATCGTCAAGGCCACAAAACCACAATTTACATAAATAACACGCCGAGCGAACCCCCCATCCCTCACAAAAAAAAAACTATTCTTCTAACAACCACGTAACATCCTCGAATTCCTAAACCTGAGAGATAATTCTAATCAAAAATTAAATATAAAGAAACATTTATCTACAGACATTAAGATACAAAAAAACAAAAAAACCGCACACCCAACGGTTTCGATTTCTCGAAAACTTCGTGGCCGTGAAAGCTTTTCACGGTGTAGTGTAAATAAATCATTTTTTTAGACAACGCCTCATTGCGCACGTAAAAAAAAAAAAACGAACCCTTTTGATGATTAGAATGCCAATTGGCCACAACATTACTGTAATAAAAGAGCGACACAACGTAAGGGACGTTAAAAGAGAAAAAGGAGGGAGTGACGAGCGTATAATAGACTTCCCAGAACTCAACTTAGTAAAAGAGGTACAGGAAAAAAAAAATTATTTAACAAAAAAAAAAAAAGGAAAAAAATTACTACAAATTCCTTTCAGCTACGCCACCGACTCGGCAATCTGCTGCCACAACAGGTAACATTTTCAACCCTTTTATCTCCAAGGACATCGACAAGAGTAATTTCTCACGAGAAACAGTAAAGAATTTTTTTTTTTTGGAAAAAAAGATAAAAAAAAAAATTTAAAAATTGTACAAAAACAGAATAAATAAAAAAACAGAAGAATATAACGGAGGCGGACGTAAACCTAAAATACGACCAAAAAAAGAGGAAAAAATACACGTTATTCTCTTCGTCGGTGGTGGTGATGAAATGGTTTGGATCGACCGAGTGAATACAAGCTTCAAATTAGTCGACAGCCAGCTCGAAAAAGCTTTCATCGCCACGCAACATTTTGCAGCGAATGAACATCTGTTCTCGTACGCAAATTTAACCTAAACGAGCTTATCGTTTTTCCTCCTTTCCCTTCACTCGAGGTAAAGTATACACAGCTCTCAATCGTCAAAATCTCCGGTTAATTAACCAACAACGATCGATCGATAACAACAGGTAAAAAACCCAACTCGCTTTTAATTTTTCTTTTCAACCCGCATTCTTCGATTATCTTCAAAAAACCCACGAAAAAAAAATAACATTCCAAAGATGTAATCGAGGTATAAAACTCCATCAATCAACGCATTACGCGTTTAAAATTTCACAATACATCCACAAATATTCTCGCCGCCCACCTCGCGCCGAAAACCTTGACCCCTACCAAACATTTTTTCGCATAATTCTAAACTTTCAACCGCACTAAAAATACATCACGGCGGGCGCACAATGGCTTATCAACCACTTAAAACTACGTCTCGTTTTAAAATTATAACCTCGACTGAAGGTCAATTCCCACCTCCCAACTCCAAAAAAATAAATAAAAAAGAGTTAAAAAAAATTAAATTAATCACGCAATTTCTTCTAAATTCGCGACTCCATCCTCGATTTCCCCCGGCAGATGCGCAACGATCGTTCTAATTACCTCCAGTCACCATCACGAAGGGGGTTGGGTAATGGTAACCCCTTTCTTCCGCCATCTGAACTAACCTTGACCTTGGCACAGATAATCGTCAGCTGGGCCTCGCGCCCCAACCAAGTTCAGTAATTTTTACGATAGAAGAAACGATCTATATTTTGACTACGAGAGAGTTTATTGCTCACTGCTCCGATATTTTTATTGTTTTTCTCGGTTTATTTTCGGTTTAGCCACTAAAAAAATTCTTACCAAGAACAACAACCTTTTTTTCTTTCAGCTACTCTCGAGTTTCACCCATTCTCACTCAAAAATATTCGCATTAAACACGACATAAAAACCCTCCCAAAAAAAAAGCCCTGTTTTAACCCAGTATGTTAATCCACATCGATAACGATTACAAATTCTTTTCTTTCTTTCTTTCTTTCTTTAATCGCGATTACATAGCTCCACGCAACCGCGTAACGACCGAGAAACGCTGCAGTCCTTCGTGATCTCATTCACGCGACGGAATTATGGGTAAAAGAGTGAAATAAAATTAAAAATAAAATACGCCCAGTGGATCCCGTGACTTAGTTCATTACCCGCATCCTCAAGACGATCAACGATGACATATTTTTACCTTTTCGAGACACGTAACTTAAAACTCCAGTCAGAGAAAGAGGGTGGAGATTTCCGAAAAATAGGTAGAGAGGAAACGCTTTAAAAAAAAAAACCAAAAAAAAAACCGGATCTTCCGCAAGACTCCCAACCCACAACTATGACGTCACCAAGTTGACACACAAAATATTTCATAAATCACTCTCCCCCAGTCGCGCACAAAAAAATTGCTCTAAATAAACACATCAACAGTTTCAACTCATAAAAAAAAAAAATTTTTTTTTTTTAAACATTTTTAATCACCTCTTTTTATTATCACCACCGTATACAACAACACCGCTATTCAAATTCAACGTCCTTCCCACCGAACAAAAATTTCGCAATTTTTCGCAACCTTGGTCAGTCTGCATATCGGACTGGTGGAAGCTGTTTTTCAACTCTACCTCGTCACTACGTTTTTCCTATTGTCTATCTCCGGCATCCTGTTGGTAGACACCGCCATTAAAAAAGCGTATCTCGCTCTCTGTAGCAACGACCGCATTTCAAGGTCTCTCGAACCATTCTTCTCTAAAGACTCACGTGCACGTGGCGAAACAAAGACCTATCTCATTAAAATAGCTCGCTATTAATTCCAAACATAATGGACTCGATTATTTCTTTATCCTCATTTTACAACGCTAAACCTTTTTAATATATATTTTTAACGTTTTAATTTATTAACTCTAAAAAAACAAACTTTATTCAACCCACTCACTAACAACTACAACAAACACAAACTCGCAACTTAACCTCAATTTCCTTTTTATTTTCCTCCCCTAAAATTTTTTCCCTTATATGGCGACTAAAACAACAACCTAACGACGTAAACTCATCGCGCTACAAAACGCGCAAAAAAACCGCAATAATAATTCGGTCAACGATTCGCCACTTATCCATAATTCGATATTTACCACTTATAAAACAAGCGCTAACATCGCTCGAAAGTGCAACCACGACAGATGGCAAAAAAGTATGTCAGAGCTCCACATAACCAAATTGCCCCTTTCACCACCGCCCGCAGCAGCAACAAGTGGGGCAACTGCAAAGCGCACGCAAACACGGCGAGGTGGGGGTCACTCGAGTCCGCGTCTGGGGGGCTTTGTGGGAACGACCACGGAGTAAACAACTCGAAAAACACCCTCTTTACTTTAACCCCACCCCGTGTTAAAATCCAGTGAATAAGACTGGACCGCGCGCAGTGTCACTCTTTTAAAATGACCTACATCCAAGGTAGGAGCGAAAAGAGAGAAAAGAGTTGTTGACCCATTTCAAAACCACCCCACTACTCAAAGCCCTCCTTTTTAAAAACTCGCTACACAGATTTTTCTCCAACCGACTCGATTCACCGAATTTCAATACAAAACTCATCGCTCAAATTTGTTTACCGCGTTCAAATGACGTTTCAAGTTTAAGGCCTCACGAGACTTTTTATGTACGTGTTTAAAAATACACCACCTAAATTCAAAATAAAAATTCCAACTTCTATATCGAGCTATAATAAAAATTTTCAGGATAAAGGTCCATAGCACGATAAACACGAACAAATATCCTACACCACTAACACAATTTTTTTAAACTACACTTAAAAAAAATTCAAGCTGAATTATAAAATCAAGAAAAAAAATGACTTATTTCATATCTGACAGGAAAAGATCTTTTCCGTAAGCGAGTGGAGCGAATAATTCAAACAACAAGCACAGAAAAAAAAACTAAAACGAAAAACAAGAAGACCTTGAACCTGGCAAAAGGTGGAAGACCTGCCGCCTCCTCCTACTCCCCTTAAACACACACACATACACACTCAACCAACATTCACGGCCGAGTGCGCGCGCGCATGGCGTACCGCGTTGCGTCACGCCTACGAGCAAAAGAAACCCTTTGGTTCCTTTTTTTTTTTTTTCATTCCCCGCTTTCCTTCCCCTTTCTGTTTAACGTCAATTACGAGCTACGGTTAGCTTACCCCAGCATGTGAAGAGAGACGAAGAGGAGCTGCCGCCCGGCGAAGGAGGGCACCACGTTTCGCCGCGCATTTCCGATCCGTTTTGTCGACGACTATTTATACAAAAATGTAAATTCTCGTTTCCAAGCTCGAAAGTTGCGTGCGCTCGAGCGGACGACGGACGAGAGAATGGCGTCGCGCGGCGTCTGCGGAACTAATCTAATCGTGCGACTCGTCTCCTACAGCTCGATCTGGTGAACTGCTGACACAGTTTCCATGGCAGCCAACGAGAATCGAATGGATGAAAACGAGGTCGCAGCTCCGCGGCCTACTGACGTCACCGCTCTCGTAGACCCACTTCGCACACCGAGCTTACATCATGTTTTATCGCAACGGAAAAGACTTTTGCTAAGCATACGCGGCGTGTCACTAACGTAAGAAAACCAAAGGCGAAAGGAAATCTCGGGCAGGAAGAACCACATTAAAAAAAAAAAAAATTATCGTCTAGTTCGAACTTGGCCTCGTTTTCACACGTTTCAATGTCAAACGTGCGATATGCCGAAAATAAACTTAACTGAACCCTAAAAAGGAAGCTTTTTATTCTCTCTCTTTTAAATAACCTTTTAAAAATGTGCAACATCTTTTTTCAGCCAAAAAACGAAGTTGTCTTAAAGTTCGCAGAAAATAAAATAATAAACTAACATGATAAGGCATAACTAAATAAAAAAACTTCACAGCGTGATTTTATTACCCTTAATTATAAATGCGTAATTCGTTATCACTCCGTTGTTAACCATATCCTAAACGCAAAAATTTTAAAATAACAACCGATCTACATAACAAGAATTTTCCCCCCTCAATAAATGCGATACAATGTAACAGTTGCAAAGTTAGTCCAAGTTTAAAGTCCGATAAGAATTTTTATCTACA
>JAQIWS010001148.1:0-13082 GCA_034696085.1 Stigmatogaster subterranea | reverse complement strand
AACTAATCAAAAATTTTAATTCGTTATATCGCGAAATTCGTTATAACGGTGTTCGTTATAGCGAGGTTCGACCTGTAATTTAAAAAAAAAAGATTTTCTTATCGCGACTGGCACTTCGAGCGCTTGTGCTTGTGTATTCCCACAATGCCCTGCGCGCTTTGTTTACCGTTGATGCGTTCGAATGGTTGTGCTTGATTAGGTTTAACTTAGGATTACATGACGTTTGGGGTTGAATTCGAAATGTGACGTAATGTTAAGATAAAAGCGTGTATATTTAAATTTTACAATCGATGAAACTGTTGTTAATTTTGTTAATAACATTTCAAAATTGGAACTCTTAAAGAACTCATGAAATTTTGTTAATTTTGAAAATTTGTAGTATCGTGAATGAAAATAATCGTCGGACGAAACGAATTTATATTTTTAATTTTGATTTATCTGCTTGTGCACTTGCTGTTGTAATGTTCTTACTGCAAAGTCTGCTGTTTTTCATTGGGACGGCTGTACTACAAATTTTTTTTCGTGTTTGCAGATACTGAATTTTAATGTTGCTGTGAAAATTTTAATTTTAACTTTTGAATTTGATTTTACAACGAAGTATTTAAATGTAGAGCAACCGCAACTTACAGATTAATTATGAACTGTATTATTCTGACTCAAATTGCAGATTGTGTTTTGTTTACTGAAAATTTTGTTTTTTTTGTGATGTTTGTTTAATTAAAATTAAAGCATCATTTGCGGTGTGTCAGTACAGTATGTGTATTTATGATTTCTTGTATACAATTCCCAACGATGTTATGCTACCGTGTACAAATCTGGCGTTATGCGTGCTACAAATAATTTTTTTCGAGGTTTTAAGCATTTTGTGAAAAGTTTTTCATCATTGTATACATTTATATGGTACGGTGATTTAATGGTTTAAAAATTACAATTAAAAAATTGTTAAATACTGTACAAGGTGAATGTTGGCTAAACAGAACCGTGACTTATTTGTTTGATATTTTAAGTACTACACAACAGAATAATATTAGTCACTTTTGGAGTGCTGCATTTTTCAGTAAAAATTTTGTATAAAATTTTCAAAATTATTAGTACTGTAATTTTAAAATTACAAAATTATATATTTATTGAACTTTGGAGAACTTTTATGTGGTGTTGAAATTTTGAGCAGCTTTGACGTTTAGAGATTAGGCTTTGGATTCTGAAATTTTGTCAGTTATTCAAACAACCGCTCAATTAGGTCTGTCATTTGCATTGTATTCCGCAACATATACTTTGTGGTAAAATAATCCTTAAAAGAAAAATCGACGCTTTTTCGTCAACATTCGCGTAACGTCTGAAAATATTACATCACTTCCATTTTCTCGTAGCTGGCGTATTATGTAGTTATTTCTAGTAGTGTATTGCAAACGGAACAAAAAGCTGCACAAAATTACTGGCTGCTTTAGTTTTGCGTTGCTATTGGTTTCAAAATGAACTACTCAGATTTCTGTGTTGTCACTTGGCAAAAATGAAAAAAAATTCTTGTTTACTGTTTATCTACTGCAATTAACATAACCATAACTGTCTAACTTGGTTTTTTAAGTGTTTACTTGATTGTCATAAAGAAATGTGTTTACAATTTAAATTAAAAACAGGCTTAAGGGGAAGGACCAGTGGTAGCAATAGATTAATGATCGAAGTGTTACTCCGTACAATCTTACAATCTTAATTTGTTACTGAGTAAATTAACAAGCAAATTTGTTGCAGATTTTTATTTACTCTTGACGTTCAACCATATTCAGGTGATTAAATAGTAAAACCATTTGTAGTTTATACAGACTCATTGAATCTTTATCTCAATTTTTAAAACGTTGTGCAGAACCTAAAAATTTACTTGTAGCTTCTTTTATTACGTACACGTTTGTAATTATAATTTAATACTTCTAAAAAGTTTATTTGGGTGTTACTTAATAATTTTGTTTAATCGATTTTCTAACTTGAAGTATATTACCGTTTCCTGCAGTGAAACGTGTCTTTGATTTGTATTGTCTTGGTGTAACGTTCCAAACATAGTTTTCGTAATATAGGAGAACAAGTCAGGGATCGAAAAAATGTTCATAAGTCGTGGGTTGCTTGTGCACTGATATTTTTAATGTGATATTACTGCTACATCATATATATTCCAATTTTGTGTCTATCTTTTTAAGCATTTTTTCGTGGTGAATTCAGTGACAATCTGAAAAAGAAAAAAAAATAAATCCTTGCAAGTCATTAAAGACGCATTTAATATTCTAGAAAGTCTAATAGGGAGAATAGCGAAGTTAATTTAAATACACTGTATTTTTGGGATTGTATAATCTTTATTTTGCTAATTTGACAATAGATGGCGACGTATCACGTGCGAGCGAAGTTCGAGGGCGCGAGATTGGCTGACTGTTCTATATCGTACTCGGAATGGCAGAGCAAGATTTTTGCTGTCGCAATCGAGTTGGATAATTATTAGATAAGTATTATTTAGTCACTTGAAAATGTAACTGTTAACTGATACAGAACTGTACATCGTAAGTTTTGTATGTTTATGTGAGTACTTGACAATCAAATGTGGTTTTTTGGTTCTGAAAATGATTTAAAATGGCGACAGTTCCAAATCGCCATTTTCATCTTTAGGCCTAACGAATTTTTGTTGACGTTCTTCGTAAGAAACATGAGCTTATTTTATGTGGTATACAATCCGAGTGGAAATTGTTTCAGTCAATTTACTCGTTTATTTCCGTTTGGAGAATACTGCCAAAATTTTAAAATTTGTGTTAAGAAAAATTTAATTTTTGATTCTTTTGCAGAGTATTGTATAATATTAGAAAATTTTAAATTATCCGCTTTAGGTGAATATTGGTTTGTATTCCTTTAATTTTGTTATCGTTTTATGCAAGATGTTTGATTCTTTGATTAATGCCATTATTAATGCATTTAGAAATACCGAATTTCTGTCATTTATCTACACAGATAATTCAGTTTAAATTACTGACATTAATGCAGTAATCATACTTGAAAACCGTGCGATGTAGTGAGCATCACGATTTCACTTAGGTTTATGCAGGTAGTACAACAAAAAAAAAATTTTCGTTTTTTTTTTCAAGTTTAGCAAAACATTTTCCAGTTTTATTTTTGGAATAATTCGCTATGTCTCAAGATATTTCACTTCACATTTGTTTCTGAAAACGGCGACGGCTCCGTGTCGCTGTTTTTGTCTTACGGTCTATAAACGAATGTTTGTTGATATTTGTAACTAACACATGTTGTAACATTGATAAAATTTAATTGACAAATATTTTATAATAATTTTTTTGTTAGGTGTACAATTTTAAAGTTTCTTTTCTCTGTTTTAATGATTTAATTTTTTTATACATGGTAAATTATAACTGTAATACCACAGATTAAGGAAGTCTTAAACTGTGGTAATGCTGAAATGTAAGAATGGAATATGTAAAACTTATAAACTTAAGCAGATACATAGAAAATTAATTTACACGTAACATGTTTTACGTAGATTACATTTCTATTAAATTTTAAACAATATTATAAAATTTGTTAATTTGAAGTAGAATATTGTACTGAATGTACAATGTTTTTATTAATAATAGTGAATTTAACATTTGTACATAGCGCGTAAATGTACCATTGAGGAAAAATTCCGTATTGCAGCTTTCACATAGTAGTTTGTAATTTCAAGATTAGTCCACCAATTTTTGATAATTGCCAGTTTTTAGTGATGTTGATAAATTGATTTTGATTCTAGTAATTTTTAATTATGCATTGACTGAATTTGTTGCAGTACGTGTTTAGTTTGTATTTTACACTTAATTGAGCATGTTGTATTTGTGCAGCTTATGGAATTTATATCCAAGCGGAAAACCTGTACCCATTGAAATTATTTTCGGTAAAAACTTGATTGAGTTAAATTTAAAATTTTGACACACCTTCTGTGTTGGTTTTCAATTTTCTGTTACTAATGTAATCTGATTGGGAATATTTTATTGAATTTTTTAATTTCGTTGTTTATTAAAAAGAATTTTAAGTGCATTTTTTTAACTTTAATCAAATTTAGTGTAAGAGCGCTGTGTAAATCAGTGTGAAACGCAGTTGTTCTTAACATAGTTTGAATAGGTGATTGCAGTTTTGGTGTAGCATGTTTATGTTCTACCGTATATTATACGTAGAGTTGTATGGTGTAATATTATTATGTTGGGTAATGTTAAATTTCTAAGCTTTTTGTGTTAAAATTGTTGCTACTACGGTACTATGTTTAATATTTGAGTTGCTGCGTAGAGTAGAGTAAAGATATTTTGAGATAAATCTGATGTTTTTGAATGTAAAAACCGTAATTTTTGGCAATTAAATTTATTTTAAGCCTTGTGGATTTACGATCTCATATAATTGTTCACGTGAGTGCGTTTAAAGTGCAATATTTAAGTAAAAGCTGAATATTATATCGTACTTTTAGTTACAAATTTTTAAACTCAAATATGAAATGTCTGTTAGGTCTGCAAATTTAGCAACTAATGTAAGTAACAAACAGTTATTTAACGAATTAGAAATGTTATTAAGTACTTTTTTTAATGACTTCTGAGTGAAGTAGACTGAATTTTTATTTTATCCAGTTGTTGATGAGGTAAAACTCCACTGATGACGCTACTGATTTCCTGGTTATTACTCCGTAATACCGTTTGAGTTGCTGCAATCAAGTCATTATACTAAAATACTAAATTTTGAAGTTAGGTATGTTGTTCGTACGCAGCTTATGAAATTTTAAAACTTGAAAAATATTATCTTACTCCGTATTGATTTACCATTTTAGTAACAGTTGGTTTGTTAATTTTAAAACTTAGAAACAGACCATCAACAAAGAGTGGGTTTAATTTTCTGTTGTTAAGAGTGTAATCTGAATGAGAATATTTCAATGAATTTTTGCATTTCGTTGTTATTTTCATTCAGAGAAAAGTTCAAAACTTGTTAAGTTTTGTGAGGAAAAGAAAGAAATTGTTTTATTATTTTTGCGTACTTAAAAATATTGCAATTTTTATCGCTTATATATTCTCCCCATACTTATTTTTGTCATAAACTTAATTACTCTGGATTTTTTGTAGCGTTTTTTGTTGTTTTTTGTGTAAGAAAAATGAAATGAAAATTTTTTTCTTTTGCAAAAAAATAGACAAATAATCATTGTAGTAATTATCTCTAACTTGGGACTTGTTATTGAAAAGAAAGTGTTAGTTATATACTTTTTTTGAGCAAAATTTAGCTCAATTTTAACATTAAATTTTTGAGTCGCTATTATGAAATATTCGTAACTTGTGAAACCGAGGTGGTTGTTTCTTGCAATTTGCGTAACAATCTGATGATTCTTTCTTGTATTGCATTTTAGTGTTATGTGATGACGTTACTGTTTTTACGGTATTATCAGGAACATAATATTGATTGTGATTGGAATAAAATGATTTATCGTGGTTTCACGTTTAATTTACGCGTTTTTGCACCATTAAAATTGTTTCTACCACATTTAAAAATTGAAAAAATTGTACATTTTACTCGTTGAATTTGTTGTTGGTGTCGGGAATTAAGATATTTTTGAGTGAGAGTTCGTTTTATTTTAAAGTAAAAATTTTGAAAGAAAAACCGTCCTGAATTCTTAGACTGCTCAATTGAAAGTTTTCTTTTTTAATCGTTAATTTTTACTTTTATTATACGTATTTTCCATGCTGCATCCGAATGGAAATGTTTCAGTCAGTTCCATTTTGATAAATACAGTATCTCCATGGATGAATTATTTTGTGCACTTTCTGCAAGTGACTATTTTTCTAATTTGAAATATATGTAGTAATTTTGAAATTTTTATTTAAAGGTTTGAAATTTTAATAGCGACGAACTCGTCTAAATGTGCGGATGATGAATATCTCTTGTATCAACTCGACTGATTTATTCAGCGTTGTACATTTTCTTGTGCGAGTAATTTTAAAAGTTATTCGACGTGCTATATTTTTAAGTGTAAAACATTTTTGAAACAAAAGTGTAAAATGTTTGTGAGCAATTGAACGGTGCAGAAATGTTATTACGGTAGATGGTTTTTTAAACCAGTGGAACATTGCAATTTTAAGTTATATGTGAAGTTATACTGTACAAAGTTGTTATCGAGATAAAATTCAACCGTTCTAACTTTACACATAAACTCCATTTTGCATTTGTTAAACCAACAGCAGTAAATTTGTTGTACAAGTAGTTTGACAATTTTTAATTTAACTATAAATTTTTTTTTTCATTCGTCTTGGATTTACTAAATTTGTTGACTGTAGTTATTAGTTGCTACGAAATGTGCATTTAGTTTCTTGCAAACACGTGTAGCAATAAAACATTATTTTAGCTGTGGACAGCTTCAGTTCACTAAAAAATTTGAAACTTTTGTGTTGCATTTATGGAATGATAAATTTAAGATCAACTACCGTGCGTAAGCCTTTGGAATATGAACTTTTAGTGCAATTTCGTGTTGTTAATTAGACAAATTGTTTATCATGATATTTCAAGTGCTGCATATTGTAAACTGTAAATGTTTATTCTGTTATTTTGTAGCTGTTGAAATTTCTTGCTGTTCTTTGAATTAATTGGGCCAATCTCATTGTCAGCCCATTTTAAGGTGGTGCAGATTAATTTCGAACAGGAATAATTTCGAATTATTTATTTCGAAACGGATTTATTTCGACAGGAGTAATTTCGAATCGGATTTATTTCGAACCGGAATAATTTCGAATCGGAATAATTTCTAACCGGAATAATTTCGAATCGGATTTATTTCGACAGGATCTGTTTCGAATCGGATTTTTCTCCTAAAAATAAATAGCGAGTTTGTCATTGGTTTTTCTTGGAGAAATTTTAGGTTTGACTCACAAATTGCTGTTGCACGCTAAACTTTGCTGATTCACAAGAAATTGAATGTAATGTGATTCCTTTTTATCGTTAATTTTTGTTTTTAGTACGTATATCTTATCGAATTTACGTGCTTTTTTCCGTTCGGACAAAACTTCTAAAACTTAAAATTTAATACGAGAGAGATTGGAATATGATTTGTTTTATTTTTACTTTATAGGGAAAAACTCCGTACTTTAGACAGAGTTAGCGTTAGATAATTTATGGTATTAACCATCCTCAGATAATATTCAATATGATTGAATTTTTTTGTGTTTTTCATTAACTTTGCCTTGCCGTAAAATGAGGTTAACTTCAGATAAACTGGCACGCTGCTCGTCAACAGGACACCTAGTACCACTTGCTGCCTTTTACTATAAACAGACAAAACCAGAAGTCTCCCTCAAAACAAAACTCCCTTTGTTTTGTAATTTGTATTGATTCCGAAAATTATTTGTGATTAACTTTTTCCAAAACTTCGTTTTGCGTTTCTTAAATTGAAAGCAGAAATTTTTGTTAGAACTGGACAATTTTAATTTGTACTTTACATCTAATTGAACTAAGTTTTGAAGTTTGGTGTGTTGTACTCACGCAAGATAAAAACGTGAAAATATTGCACGAAATTGAAAGTGTAAAAGTTGGTTGTTAAATTTAAAATTTTGCAAGCCCGTATTGAATATTGACTTCCTCAGTTTGCTTATTTTAATTCTCTGTTGTTAATAGTGTAAAATGAAATGGGAATATTTCGGTGAATTTTTGTATTTCGTTATTACTTTTCATTGACAGAACTGCAATTTGATTTTGATTTTGACTTTGAATGTTATTGCATTTTTTAGTAAAATTTAACTATATTTCAACCTAAAAATTTTAAGACTTGTGAAATATTAGCACCGTGGTCGAGAGCCTCCTACTGGTCTAATTCTTTCTTATATTACTGTCAAATGTTGGTGTTGAGTAAAAATGGGTCACTGGATTTAGACGAATCTGCGATTAACATTCGGAAAATTCCGTAATATTGCCATAATTTTAAGAGTAACGCACCAATCTTTGATAGAATGCCAGTTTTTAACTGATTTTGGTGATTTTGTTTAGTATTCAATTTTCTATTATCGGTATTAATATAGTAGTGTAATCTGAATCGGAATATTTTTTTGAATTTTTGTTATTTTCGATGGGATAAAAAACTTCAAAAACTTTGAAATGTTAACAAGAAAAGAATTACTGTGTAAATTTTACTGCTTACTGTATATTTGTTGCCCTCAAGGAAATATTCCTTAAATCCTTCAAACTCAAGTTGTAAATAGGTTTTAAAACTTTCTACTAAATTTTATCACCGTCGATGGATTGATATGATTATTCTCTTTGTAAGAAAAATAAGTTTAAAAAGTGAAAAATATTATTTGTTACTTTTCAAATAACGATTAATCATTGTATAAAACTATGTTTGAGTTTGACTATTGTCATAGTAAAATAGAATGAGTGCAGCTCAATTATGGTTTATAACTTATTCATTTTTTAACATGCATTTACTGGTTACTGTTAGAAATACAGTGGTTACTATGTTAAATACTCCATTAGCGTTCGTGGATTTTAAATCTGCATCCACGCTGTGCAACATGTTTACGTTAAGAAAAAAGCGCTCTGTTCTATCACTTTTTCAAACATGAGACTTTAGGTCGAAGAGTTTGAAATTCTGCAATAATTGTTGGATTTGGGTTTGTAATTTAAAATTTATCATTCGATTTACTTCAAATAATTTGAGTCAACGTTTCGCTAACAAATGTTTTAAGCATGTATTGTTTATTGATTTTGTTTAATTTCAGTTACTGGTTAATTAATATCCATTGAGTTTGTGAAAATTACGGGTTTAGTTTGTATTTTACACTTAATTGAACTAAATTTTGAAATTTGATTTGTTTAATTTTTGCAGCTTGTGCAATTTAAAAAGGTGAAACGTGTCGTGTTAAAGTTGGTTGCGTGATAAATTTAAAATTTTGAAGGACCGTAAGTAAAATATAGCTCATATTTTAACACTAAAATTTAGGGGCACCAATTACGATAACTTCGGGAATTTTGAAACTGTCGGTACACTATTTGGTCGTAATTTCTTTTACAATAATCTGATTCTTTCTTACACATAAATTTTAAATGTCGTTGAGTAAAAATGTATCAATGATTTGGACGAATTTACGTTTGAGATACATTTTTACTGAAATTGTTACGAAATTCTAAAAATTGTTGATAGTAGAGTGAATTTCTGTTTACTTCGCAATTGTTTACATTAAGATTAAACTCCGTGAGATTTTTCTCTCCATTGGGAGTACGAAAATTAATTATAGTTGTAAACTTTTCCGCAAAACTGCTCACGCGTGTTAATTCAAAAGAAATAAGGAGTACAGTAATTGTTTGTGATTTTAAATTAAATTGGAAAATTGGAAAGTTTTAGGCTGAATTTTTGTTAAATTCATCTTAGGTTTACTAAACTTTTTCCGATTTTACTTGTTGGTTATTATGGAGAATTATATGTGCAATGAGTTTGTATGTTTTATAGAGAAAAATTTTGAAACTTCGCATATTTATGCAGCTTGTGCAATTTAAATACTTGAACAATTTTGTTTTCAGTTATACAAATAACGCTTAATAATTGTAGTATTTTAAACAAATTTCGAGTTTGACTGTTGTCATGGTGAACATTAGTGCATTTTTTAACAAAAAAATCTAGCTCGATTTTCGTGTATGTAACATCATATAGTGACAATTTTCGATTTTTGTAATAATTCTGCTAATTTTTTCTTGCACTTGAATGTTAAATGTTGATAAGATAATTAATGCACTGGATTTAGACAAATTTATGTTTAATTGGGATAATTTTTATTACGTTAGGAGTAAAATTCTTAACACTAAGTTTCATGTAGAATATTGCAACGAATGGTACTTTTTTAATATTGCAAAGTAAATTTTATTTTTTGTATGCAGTGTACCGGTATATATTATTGAGGAAAAACTCCGTACCATCAGGTGTCAAGACGCGTTAGGATTTGTTGAACTTGGGTTTATTAATAGTGCCTAATTTTGTAGGCGTTAAAATACATTAGAATGTGGCCAGCATCTTTGCTTCATTATAAATTTGAAAATATTTGTGTAGCATCGGTGTTGGCAACGTTTTACACCTTTTTTACGAGTTTGATTACTACAAGCGCTGAACACATTAGCGCTTATTTAGCAAACTTGCTTTTGACGGTATACCATACTTTTATT
Source organism: Stigmatogaster subterranea (assembly GCA_034696085.1). Taxonomy (NCBI): domain Eukaryota; kingdom Metazoa; phylum Arthropoda; class Chilopoda; order Geophilomorpha; family Himantariidae; genus Stigmatogaster; species Stigmatogaster subterranea. Next base: position 2,888 of record JAQIWS010001148.1, on the reverse strand, counting down.
CTATTTCTTGTAGATGTTTTCGAGTGTGAGTTCGTGTTTTTAGCTAAAAAAATTTTTACTTCAAAGAAAATTGAACTGAGTGTGGTTTCTTTTTAGTGTTAATTTTTGCTTTAAATATATTTTAGTTGACGTAACCCAAATGGAAATGCGTTGGTGAATTTACAGGTTTATTTCCGCTCTGAAAAAGCTGCAAAAAGTTTAATATTTGCGAAAGAGATTACAATATTTACACTAAGGGAAACATTCCGTTCTACATCGTTTGCCTCTGTACTTATATAGATTGTTAAAGGTAAAGGTGCATTATTTTATAATTAACACCATTCGAGTAATCGATTTTATTAATACAGTTTCTTGTTTTCTACAGTAAATAAAAAAACAGTAATTTGGGATAAAAGATGGATATTGTAATATTGATAAATTTTTTGAATATCCGGTTGCGTATCTTTTGTGCCAATTTCAATTTATCAGCGCCTTATATTTTCTTGTGTTGGTTTTATTAAAATTTATTAATTGCAGTATTTTGATTTTGTATCAAATACTGAAACTCTTACATGTTTGAGTTTGAAGCTGCGATATTGCAGTCGATTGTAATTTTTTATTTTTGAGTGTTTAACATTGAAAAAGCCATATTTTTTGAGTAAATTAGATGAATTTTGAAGTAAAAAGTTGAAATTTGTATGTTATGGAGTGATAATTTTAAGATCAATTACCGTATCATTGGATTTTGTTTTCTTTGCCTGAATTTACTGTGTTATTGGAGATGAACGAGAAATGTTTACGGATTGTTGGAGCATTTTCGCTATTGCTAATTAGATTGGTAATTTGGAATTGAATATTGAATTAATGTTTACAAATTAATTTGTAGTTTAATTAATTTCAAGTTAAAATAAAAAATGAGAAATGTTTGTAAGCTCTGCAAATTAGCAACTACATATTGTGATTTGACGATGCAGCAAAATTCGCGAATCGTTGCAATAATCTTTATAGCAGAGTGAATTTAATTTTGATGGGTATAAATAAAGTGATTTACCGTGGTTGTCAGGTATAATTTACGCGTTTTGCACCATTAAAATTATTTTCTAATTTAAAAATTGAAAAAATTTTTAAACTTAACTAGTAAAATGTACAAGGTTAAAATCTGGTTTAATGTTGTTGTTGGCGAGTATTAACATATTTTTGAGTGAGAGTTCGTTTTATATTAGCCTAAAATTTTTCCCGGTTTTCAAATCGTTAATTTTTGTTTTTATTTATACATATTTTCCTTGCTGCAATCCGAATGGAAATATCTCCATGGATGAATTATTTTGTGCAATTTCTGCAAGTGACTACTTTCTAATTAGAAATATATTTATAGTAAATTTGAAATCTGTAAATACTGTAATACTATATTAGAATGTGGACGTCTTCAGTTGAATAAGAAAATTTTGTGTAGCATTAATGGAATGATTTTTTTAAGATCAACTATCGTAATACGGTATAACATTCTTCGGAATGTGAACGTTTAGTGCATTTTTTGTGTTGTTAATTGGTTATAAATTGTTTAAATGAAGATTCTTAATTTTTAATTTATTTTTACACTTGGTTACCGCATTAAAATATTGAATTTTGTTAATGCCATTATTAATGCATTTAGAAATGCCGAAATTCTGGCATTTAACTACACAAATGATTTCAGTTTAAATTACTGACATTAGTGCAGTAATCATATTTGAAAACCGTGCGATGTATTAGTGAGCATCATGGTTTCATTTACGTTAATGCAGGAAGTACAAAAAAAAATTTTGCAGTTTTTTTTTCAAATTTAGCAAAACATTTCCCCGTTATTTTCAGAATCGTTTGTTTCTGACAACGGACACTGCTCCGAGTCGCCATTATCGTCTTTAGACCTATAAACGAATGTTTGTTGATATTATTTGTAACTAACATAATTTGTACCATTGATAAAATTTAATTGACAAATATTTTATATTAATTGTTTTGTTAGGTGTACAATTTTAAAGTTTCATTTCTCTGTTTTAGTGATTTAATTTTGTTGTACATGATAAATAACAAATTTAATACCACAGATTAAGGAGGTCTTAATCTGTGGTAACGCTGATGTGTAAGAATGGAATTAATTTACACGTACCATGTTTTAATTAGGTTACATTTCTACTAATTTTTATACAATTTTATAAAATTTGTTAATTTGAAGTAGAATATTGTACTGAATGTTTGTTTCTATTAATAATAGTGAGTTTAACTTTTGTACACAGCACGTAAATGTACCATTGAGTAAAAATTCCGTGTTTCTGTTGCCATATAGTGCTTGTAATTTTAAGATTAGTCCACCAATTTTTGGTAAATGCTAGTTTTTAGTGATGTGGACACATAATAATTATGCATTGAGTGAATTTGTTGCAGTGCCTGTTTACTTTGTACTTTATACTGAATTGTGCATGTTGTATTTGTGCAGTTTGTGCAATTTAACAAAGCAGAAAACCTGTGACGGGATAAAATATTACACCATTAATCAGTGCAAACAAGATGGCTCGTACCCCACAATGTCTAATTTATAGTGTCCGTTATACCAGAATTGATTGAATAATCTGTACACAATTATTAAGGTAAAAGAATAAAATAGAAAATTTATTCTTGATGAAAATATTTACAATAATCGGGAAAATCTAATAATTAATAATAATACAGTAATAATTAAACGTCGTATTAAATCTTCTCCAATTCGTCCAAATTAATAATAAATTGAATCTAAATTATAATAAATAATTAAGCAAGTTGATTACCCAAAAGGTAATCCGTAGAAATAATAATCAAATTACATTCAAAGAATGTCGTCGGGATTGTTGTTTATAACAACAAACAAAGAATAAATTTAAATTGTCTTTACA
>JAQIWS010001147.1:0-13089 GCA_034696085.1 Stigmatogaster subterranea | reverse complement strand
GATTTTATTTCTGATGGTGGAAAATTTAATATTTGCGAGTGTAGCGGTGGAACTTTCAATGACGTCATTTGTTATCAACGAGATGTATACACGACAGTGCGTAGTTGGGATTTTGTATGATGTCACGAAATTTTGAGAACTCTCTCGGATGCTGTTCTGGGATGACGTAAATTTAGGCGTGACGTAATGGTAAATGGAGTTTGTTTACAAATGGCGTTGTTAATTTCTGTCAGCTCGCTAATCACGATTTCTTTCGCAATTCGAATTAACGGTGCTTGTGTAATTTTTTATATTAAAATTTAAGAAACCACAAATAATTTGTATGCTTGTAAATATTTTTATAGTATCATTAAATTAATCAAAGAAACATTTTAAACGGGTTACAAGAAAATATTTCCAAAAATTTGTACACAATAAATTGTATCGTATTATAAATCTTAATTTCGAGTATTTTATCGTTAGAAATAAGAATTGCTATTGAGATTTACATACGATATTTAATACTTTGATAAGTTGGATGGATGTCGATTGTATTCATTAATTATTTTTTGTCGAATACTCCACTCGCAAAGAGAACTATAACCGTAATAATTGTCAAAACTATAACTATTATTATAATCCACATTCGCATATTTCGCCACCTCATCGTCCGTTGAACTTTTCTCGACGTATTTCGGAAGAGAACCGCCTTAACCATACAGTAAAATTAATTAATCACACTTGAAACCTTTATAGCCATTCTAGAAATAGTTAAATAATTTTTCAAAACTTACTGATTCTTCTAAATCCTGCGTTTGGGAACATAATTGTTCTAATCCTTCACCTCTTTGTACAACTTTTTCCACATTTTGAACCATTATATCCTTAACGTCGTCCACTTGAGCACGCAGTTTCGATATGTTATCGTTGTTTTTGCCATTTGAGAATATTTCCTAGATGAATTTCAAAATTGAGCGGTGTAAATAATCTCTTCTTGTGTGATTTCAAACAAAAATTGTTCAAAAAATTAAATATTGTGCTGTTTCTTACCATTTCTTTACTCAAGACGAATTCAAAATCTCTGTCAAATTCGTGAGATCGAGCAAATTCAGCTCGTGCAGCCACAGAAGACTGATTAAATCGGACTCGAACCTATAGAAAAAAAATATTTATTATTAATTTAACACTAACCACTTTTCTACAATATTTTTTTGTTTACTAACCGCATCCAGGAAACCGTGTGGTAGTCTTTTACCGAAAGTTTCCTTAGCAACGCATGCAAATACATTCTCGGATTCGATTAACACGTGTACCAAATATCTGAAATACAGATTAGGAAATATTAAGTCAAAATTACAACCCACCGTGCAGAATAAGCATAAAATTTTTTAGATATACTCTTTAGCGTTGTAAGTAACCCTGGTATTTTGATTTGAAGGAACACTTGGCAGTATAGATTCAACTACTTGTTCTAGATTTCCTTCACCCGTTTGATGACTAACCAAAATAATATTTCTTCTCGCAATTGCACTGTATTCAATCATCTTCGCGTTTGTTTGCTGCAGAGAAAGAAAAAAATAATTTTTTGTAGCATTAAATATTAATTGCACGTGGCATTATAAATTTACAACCCTTACATTACGGTGAAAATTATTTATATCAGGAAAGCGGAGTTAACAACACCCGTCATGTGATCAACATTATCGATAACACGGAACCAACACTCAGCCGTTGATAGTGACGCATTTCCTGGCGAGGAAGTCATTTGGTTAGGCACGCAGAAAATGTGGCCTTTAAATTTCTTAGATTATTTATTTATTTTACGATACAAAAGTGTAGTAAAATCATTATTAATTTATGCCCTATTTAAAAGTTGTTTTTTTTTCCACAATAAAACTTATTTCAATTTAAATTGCAAATATTATGTTAATTTCTCTTTAGTTAATGATTTAATACTACTCTAAATTTCGTTTTTTTCATCCTAAGTATTAAAAAAATGTACAAAAATGTTCTTTTACTGACACTGCAATTGGTAATGTGATATAGTATATACTACGAGCGTTATCTTTTGCCAACAGAACTCGGAGTTATATACCACAAGTCTGGGAACGCTTGGCCAGTCTCAGGAGTCCGTTTTCACATTGCACGCAACACCACACAACACTTTCATTTAATGTCAGATTTGACAGACAACTAAACGAAAAATATGATCCGATCACCGTACCCTGTTAAATGTAAATACTAGTTGACGTGTTTTTTTTGTAGCTTTCTTTTTTATTTCGGCGATAAATATTTATTTATTATTATTTTTCGTTGTTTGTGCAGTGTAGAACAAATATTATTATTAATAAACTTCTCAACTACGATGTGTATCTTTGAGTCAAATAAAAAAAAATTTTCCAAGCAGTATTGGATTTTGAAGTTTTTCAAATTTTTTTGAAGTGTTTCACTGGAAAATCAAACAGAAAGAAAAATTGTTGATTTGTTTTCTGTTACTATGCCATATTATTATTTTAATGTATTGTTATTTGTTATTTGTTATTTAGAAAATAGATAAATAAAAAGTTATCTTCGGTTTGTTAGTTTGAACTTCATTATTATTGGTTGTAAAAGTTTCTCTTTCTGTTTTAAAATGTGTATAAATAGGCGCGAGTTAATATACAAGTTGATAATATAAGATACAATTTGCAAGTTCACCCTCTGGTAATTAAGATTGACAAAATGTTCGTGTTCTTATTTGTATATTTTTAACATTATTTTGTTTATTATGTAGTTATACAGTAGTTCGAAAATGAGCGACAAAAACCAGTCTAACCGCACTGATCAGTGCAATCCAAATCATCAAAAAACTGGTCCAGGTGAGAAAACTGGTAACATTGTAATGTTTTGTGTCAGTATTAATTTATTTTGTAAATTAATCAGGTCATCAACATGCCTATTCTGGCACCGGGACTAAACCAGATTTAGATAACCATGGTCGACAGTTAAATCCAAACCATCCGGAATATCGTGGACAGCAACAGCAACAGCCGAAAAAATAAACGGATGGTTTGCAATGTGAATTTGAACAACATGTAATGCTCAAAAATTGCTTATTTTAAATTGTCAAATAAATATCTCTTAAAGCTATAAAATATGTAAAGAAAAAAAAAACTACAGATAAATGTTCAATATATCTGTAGCAATTTGACATTGGTTTAAAAAGATTTGATTTTCAGAATAAATCTTTAATTTCCGCTTTCAACTTTGCTTCTTTAATACCTATCACAACGCAAGTGACTGCATTTTTTTAACACGGGGGATATTGAGTACCCAGAATTATTTTTCTTACGCACTAGCAAAATATAGTTTTACGAACAGATACTCCACATCAAAATGCAAACTTTGTTGTCTCGAATTAAATAAAAGTATGCCTTAAATTGTTTTGTACAGGCTTTAACAGTACACATAAGGTCAGATTTTTGTAAGAATTTTTCTTAAATCAAACTGACTTTATTAGATTCTCAGTAAAATCCACAAAAATGCTAGCAATCTTATTAAACAGTTCCACCATCGCTCCTCCAGCTGGAGGCACCTAAATATAAAAAGCCAATATTAATTCAATTTAGTATATAAATTGTAGCAATACTTACATTTTTAATGATAGATGATGTCAACGATTAACACAAAAAAATTGCTGTAAAAATATTCTTGTCTAACAAGCACAACCAAAACTTATAAACTGATTTAATACAGATTCTGCTGTATTCACCAAAGCACAAACTTTTCGAAAGTAGTGTGTAGGAAACTGTAATTAAATTTGAACAGGCTATCGAGAATCAAGATTTCAACGAATGCTGAATCGAAACTTCGAAATATCGGAAGTTAAAATTTCACCGCGCTTGCGCACTTTTCGCGCACCTTAATTCCCAGCATGCTCTTCTTTTTTGTTGACAACATGGAGGACATCGTAACGGGGATTTGGCAGGTTGCTGTCAATAAGTTATATTTAAATAAATTCTCGCCTTACTATAATCAAGGTTGCTATAATCATGCCCCTCCCAGTGATTAATTTTTCCATTGAAATTTCCCGACATTTGCGATTTCATTCATTCTCGAACCACGGGTTGAAACAGGTTGTAATTTATTTTTCGCTTCATCTAAATTTTAATTTAACTTTTTCCTCAATTTTTTTAGGTTTTCAAGTTTGATATTGTGCCAGTCTATGATGCAAGAACTTATTTATCTGCTGGTGAGTTCATCGTAGGATGACATTACCTATCACGATTTGAAGTTTGGAAGATGAGTTTGTGTTCCGAGTGCGTTGTACATTTTCAAGATCAAGTTTCCGTTGTACACATTCGTTGGTATACGCGTTTACTTTTCAGTTTATATTATGTTATTCAAATGCCGAGGTTCATTGTATTTTCTAGGCGTAGTGGAAAGTCAGCAGGCAGAGAACTGAAAAGCACAAGAAGAAAATGTTAATGGAAAATGGTATTCCGTTGAGTTGAGTGTATTAAGAAATGGTAAAAATAAAAAAATGACTGCAGAAAATTAAAATGAATTAGATGTAATTAATTGTATGATTTAATTTTTTGCAGGCTAAAAAGCTTTTAATATTTTCATCCACAGTACAGACTACGCATTTATCGTACTGTCGTTACACTGTACTTCAGTGAAGGAATTTTACAATCGAAACATAGTGGCGTGGACCGTACTTAGCCATGTAATCAAAAGTAATTCTATATTGATTTTACATTGATTCAGATTTATTGATATTTTCACTAGTAATAGTGTAAATAACCCAATTTCTTAGGTTTTTCAGGTGCCCTTTTTCTATCTGGACACGAATTAATTTGCAACGAGTGCTCATAGAAAGTTCATCAGCAAGATCTACACACATGTGATAGTATTTGTCATTGGCTGATGTCTTCAAGTAAATGTTAGGTTTGTGATACCTACCAGTAATGCATGTTGTAACATTTTGTACTATTTTTGTCAGGTTTCTCTGCATGTAATATTTGAGGTTGTAATATGGATTATCATTAGTAATACAAATCCGAGATTGTTTACGTAATCAACTGGTATGTTACGTTTAGCTATACGAAAAGTTACTGTCAGAACTGCAAAAATTCGCTCTACAATCAATTTCCCGTAGGTGGTTATTACTTCTACCTACTCATCTTTGGATTCAATGTTGTTGTAACTGTTGCAGGAATTGATGAGAGAACTACTGCAAGAATTATCCGGGATTAATTGCAAGAATTTCGGCTCAAGATCAAATTTGCATCACAATTTGCGATTAGTGTCAGTAGTACACCTGTCTTGTTTCAGAGTGAGTTTTACAAACAATGCTTGGTTGTATTTTCAAGTTATCTTTATTCAAATATTGTCAAACGTCAGACTGAATTGTATATTGCAAAAATCGTAATTTAACGTTTAGTTATTGGAAACAAAATGTAAAAGAAAGTATTGTTTGGTTTGAACAAATACAAATTTAACATCTAAAATGGAATTAGGATTTTAAATTTGTTCTCTCTTGCAAACTCAATTACGTTGTTACCAAATTCGAACACATTAAGCAATTCTTAGACCAACTAGAGCAATTCTATGAACCATTCCACGAACAAAATTTCAATTAATACTAATTTCCATAGTATTTAATCACCATGAGCTTCTCTATTACTGCGTTGACATGACAATTTAATATTATTTCTAATGCCATTCTGCCTGATGATGGTTCGGTAGCATTACAACGTGTACATTCGTGACCGGGCTATTTATTTTTAAAATCTGTGAAAATATTAGGCAGAGTTGCATAAGGTAACACGAGTAGAGGACAGTGCCTGTTTAATTTTGTTTCAATTTCAAACCTCGATAGGTTAATTTCGTTGTTCGTGGACTGGACTAAAAAAGGTATAGTTTGTAATGATGTAAAAGTTGGAGATACAATTTTTTTTCATTGTTTCTGTCTTAATAACTTTAGTTGATTTTCAACAGACGGTGAGAAAATATGCAATGATATTGCTTACCAAGATATTGCATGTGTGGTAGAGCGTTTTAATTTTTTGTCTGATTACCGCGTTGCAATTGACTCATTTCAGCAACAAACATCAAGATTTCACATGTATAAGTCTTAAATTACTACAGATAAATTTTGTTGAATGATTTAGTCAGTTTCTTTTTTCACTTGGCAACGTAAAAATTCTGCAACGGTGTGATATTTTTTTTTCACACAGTTTTGACAATGTTTGCAATTAGCTTATAATCAAGTAAGGAAACAAATATTCTTCGTATTCTACTAAGATTAAGTATCTTGTCAACGTAGAAAACAATTTTAACACAGGGAACAACAATTTTTCGTTTGGAAATTTTTATTTCTCGAAAATACAGTACTGTACAGTACAGTACAACTTTTCAACCTTAACCTACTTCATCACTGCCTACAAATTATTAACTTACGATGAAGGACATGTTTGCAATATTTTCTCCTAAAGTGTAGAAATATATGTTGACCGCCTGTGGAAGATATTGCCATGCATAATAGCAGCTTTTTTTTCTTAGACAGACATTGCGCACAATCTTGAAGACGTCGAGAGGTCAAGTCAGCAACAATGGCACTCCAATTTCGACCTATAGAACGTAAGCAATACGAAAGTATTATCGTTGCAAATCAGAAATTTATTTAATCCTAGACGCAACGAGAAAACAAAATTGTTTTAAGTACCATTGGTCCTCATTAAATGTTATTACTTTTATTTTACCTGTGATTGAAACAAACACAATTTCAATTATAACAGTATAGACTATAGAGCGTTATTAATTTAACTGCTCCAATAACATGTTCACAGAAACAAAATTATGTCCTGGTATTCATTAAATTTAATAGGAATCTTTAAATTATTCGGCCCTTTTCGTGCCGATCATATTTGTGGTCGACATTAAATCTGTTAGTAATTTCTCTGACGGAACAGAGTAGGTAACAAAATATCTAAGTACGAAAATTATAATAAATTAAACCAGTTACGAAATTGGGATAAATGTTACAATTTTGTTATTTAATTATTTTTGGCTATATTCCCCAACTCACGAATGTATCTCATTACGTTGTTGTGCTTACGGGTTATTTACCGTACCACAATAAGTGCTTGCTGAGATGAAGAGGCGGGATGGTACCATGGTTATTTTTTTTTTTAATTTGGCACCGTCCTACTCTTTAGTAGTCATCCTACTGGATGACACATGTTATTACTGGGTATTCTAAGAAAGTACCTCTAAAAATGTCAATTTCGAAAATAAAGTTAATATATAATAGGTTTTTTTCGCCATGTAGTTTCCGCTCTTCAAGGAAATGGAAAAGCTAGAAAAGATCAGGGGTTTCAACCGAATTAAAAATCGACTACTTACTTCTGGTATTTTTTTTCTCGATCGAACAGTAAACGTGAGATTAATTAACCCCTCAAGCAACAAAGATTTATTTCTACTCATCAAACAATAAGGAATCAAAGTGCGTGTACAGTTATTTTTCAAATCTATCAGAAAATAAAATAATATTTTTATGCATTTGATCGTGCATATAGCAATGGATCTAAACATTAAAAAAAATAAGTGTTTGGGTTCATTAAATAATCATTCTGCTAAAATTTGTTGAACATCAGGAAACAGTTCATAATAAACAGGCTACACTAATATGTACTGCGAAGGGTTGCGTTGGGAAATTCCCGGAAAAATAAATCCGGAGATTTACGATTTTGATTGATGTAGCAAATTGTAAGGCTGGATTCATCCATTTTGCACGTTGTGTTAATTTTTTGGCGACTAATTTTAGGATTGCGATTTTTTCCACGCTTCAATACTAGAAGAATTTCAATGTTGCTGTACTACACTATCGACGTTTAGCTTGTGGGTTGTGATCACGGTATTTTATTACATAAAAGAATCAAGAATTTTGTATCCTTTGGAAACTCAAAATTACAAAAAAATTTTCAAGTTGTTTACTTAACTTTAAAATTTATTTATAACATATTCAAATTGAATTTGTCAATGTTCCGCATCTGCTCGGTCTCACGAATTTCCAATTTATTTTGATAAAGAAATGGTAAGTTCCTTCTTCTCTTTTTCTCTCTTTCTTTTCATTTTGTTTGTTCCTAACCATAAGGCTCACTACTCAAACTTCAGATACAATTTTTATTTAGAAAACGTCATCGAGTGCTGAGGATGACAAGGTGGTAAAACTACGTTCCCAAGTGGATGATGTAAAGAATATAATGGTTCAAAATATTGAACGAATTATCCGACGAGAAGAAGGACTGGAAGAATTGCATTCAAAGACGAAAACTTTAGAAGAATCGGTATATTGTCTAAATTTTAAATAAATATTGCTTTTTGGCTGAGCGTGGTCTAAATGTTACTAATTTTTTGTGGTCTAGGCAAACCTCTTCGCGAATACAGCGAAAAAAGTTCATCGACAGGCGAAATGGCGCAATATTCGGGTGTGGATTATAATAATAGTAGTGGGTTTGATAATTATTGCTATTATTGGTCTCTTTGCGAGTGGGGTACTGGAAAAATAATGTTGGAACAAAATCGACATTTATTCAGCTGTCGTGTAGTACTGTGCTACATGACACATTTATTCCTCCGACAGCCTTCCTCGTTTCTCAAATTGTCTTAAATATTGTACTAAGAGTAAGCACAATCCAATTTACATATTGTACAGACTTTTGTAAAATTTTAACTTTTAAATAATGTACAGATATTTGATAAATTTTAAGTTTTGTATATAACGTTTACACGGTTTGAAACAATTTCGTGGGCGTTATGGCAAAAAATGCAGTACAATTTTACAGTATGGGAAAGGAATGAACCTGGCTTAGAATAATAAAGCAGCAAACGTGAGTGCCTGTCTCATTATCATTTATTAAGGCCTCAATATTGGTTTTGTTCAGTGGTAAACAAATGTCTTCTGATCAATCGTCTTTTTTTATTTTTCTTATTCTCCTCTCTTTTTTCTCATTGGCATGTATTAAATTTAAAAATCACTTGTGATGGAAATTCGTGATTAAATTTTAACCCGCTGTCGGAATTTGTGAGAAATCGATCATCAATTATATTAATGAAATCTTGAACATTGCGTTTAAATTATTTTGAAGTATTCCGATTACTGTTCTGTTTACCTCAAATGAACCACAAATTCCTGAGTTTCTTATTTCAGGGTAAATTGTGCGTAACGTAGAACTTTTGCAATTCTGTGCGCCATCTATGATGCTGGAAACGAAGCAGCCGAGAAATATTTTCAAATTTCTAGACTCGCCACCACCAGTCACCACTCACATCATGCAAGATGATCTCATGATCATTTTGCAACCCGCTTGAAACTAACGAAAACGATCTTCATTACTAATGGTAAAATTGCCACAATTTTTACGTTACAATAAGGCTTTGTGATTACTTCGTAAAAAGCAAATTATAGCAAAAATGGAGTTCACTTCATCCGCGAACGGTGGTTATACGGTAATTCATATTTTGTAGTTTTTACTCGTTCAACGCTCATTGCCATTAAAGCTACTGTTGTGTAACCAAAACGACCGTGTGTTACTCACTCGCGGTAACTTAAATACGGGTACTTGAAAACATCCAACGCAGTTTTGGTTAAATTTTTTCGGAGTTTGGAGAGTCAAACAACAACAGAAACAAGAATTTATCTTTCTCTACATACTTTTAATTCTAGTTTTACATGTAAAATCAAATTGATATTTTTGTCATGAAGCGTACTGAATTATTTTTTTCTCCCGCCGCCATACTGAGGATTGTTGGGATTCCCTTGATTAGAATGATTCCCCAAATCAGCCTTAGTTCCAGTGCCGGAATACCCTTGTGGACGACCTAATGAATGCAAGCGTGAAAATTAATAAAAGAATTTTCGATTTGCACTCATGGTAAAAAAAACCTACCAGGTCCAGTTGGCGTATGATTCGGATTACACTGATTCGTACGGTTGGCGTTGGTAGAGTTACGGTCGCTCATTTTCAAAGTCAAATGAAAAATGTGTATTTCAACTGGGAGATGATGTCATAGAGATGCAATACTGTAAAATTATCGACGATAGCATGTATAAAGTTGATATTTATACAAGTTGAAAAAGAAAGTGAAACCATTGTAACCAATGAAAATGAGTCCTTGGGAAAAATTGACGGTGTGTTCACCAATCGAGAGTGAGTTTCTGTTTCAGTTTTCAAAATCCCCGGGGATTCTTTGTTATTGTAATATCCTTATTATTCAATTGGTTTTGGTTTCACTCTTTTTATACGTCAACTTTAAGCTGAATTTAATTACATATTGTGGCTACAGTACAATAAACAACAAAAGGTGTTGATAATAAAATGATATCAAGAATAAATTTAAAAAGTAGTGTACAATGATTTAAAGGCTTTGAAGATTCAGTGACATCTGTTAGATAAGCTAGGAGATTTAACAACAGCTGCCGTAATATTATTTTGTCTTCTACCTCGGAAGACAGGTATCATGATTTATTTAGCTGTGTTTGACGCACGAGTAGAAGCTAGAGATTGACTGTAACAAAGTAATAAATTTCATTTTACAGTCAGTATAAGAAAATTTTTTATTGTTTGCTCTTTAAACACTTACCGTCAGTTCGCAGCTTTAATATGGTTATTTTTATTTTTCAACTAAAACCAAACTCCAACGCCATCTACAGAGTAAAACATCAATCAGTACTCGCAAATGTACAACACGGGCAAACCCCAAGCTTTCAAGTCATTCCAACATGTTAAATCATTACTATGAAAAATATAAATGCAATCTTCACTCTTTCCGGCATCGTCGGGTTGTCCTTGACACCAATAAGAAAAACCGACTTTTTTATTACTTGATGTCTATTGAAATTGACCCTCGATTTCTTGGTCTGAGCCAGATGTCCAGTAAGAAACGTCGCCTAGTGGTTTTTATTCAGCTTACAGAAAAAAATAAAAAAAACTTACGGCGTTGGTAAAGTAAATGAATATTAATTACGAACGATTTCTGTGCATCTTCGATGCTAAGAAGTTTGGCTTCCATTTCTACACAGTTCGAAACCGATTCGAGCCAAGTGGCACTAATGTTTGAAAAATGGTACCATTTTCCACGTAGTGGAACAAATCCTTCTCGACAACAAATCACAAGTGAAATGTACAAAACCAAAATGTTTACGGTTCCTAAATATTTGATGATTTTTTTTTACAGTAGCAATAAAAATTAAAAAAATTGTAATACGTAGTAGAAATCTTACCCAAAACTTTCATCGTTTCACTTCAGAAGTCGAATGTAAAAATTAGTTAAAATAATTACTCAGCCCGTGTATTGACACGTAAACACCTGGTAGACTTTCCACGAAAATGATTTCTACTAACCCTGCAGTGTTCATTTTAATAAGTGGCTCCCTCTAATAAGATAGCACCTTCTAATAAATGGCGCACCTAACAGGTAAATACTTAAACGGCTCTAGCAAAAATGACGGTATTTCTTATCTTAGAAAAGATGTGTGACTTTTGTACTGTTTAGTTTTTAATGACTCATCTGAATGTTATTTAATTACAAATTCAGATTTGGTTGATAATAATACGAAAGTGCAAAACTAATCAATCAGAAAGGGGGGAATATTTGCATTCTAGTTTGCGAAGCATAATCGATATTTCATTTGATTACGCGTAATCAAATTTAAATATTTTGTTTATTAAAATGACATGAGTTAATGATATTCGCAAATGTACGATATATGCGTACCTTTCAACCATTGCATATTACAACTCAAATCATTCCAACAGGCAGTTTGATTTTCTGCGTAATAAGATAACTGTAAACACGCTTCGACGCCCATATAATTATCAGGTTGATTTGGACACCAATTTGTGTAGTCAAGAAGATTGTTATTGTTCCACTTATATTTGCCGTCCGGATATATATTATTAGCGTTAATCCAGAAATGTTGATCTTCTAAAACTAAAAGTTTGCAATTTTTCGTGGTAAAATAAGCAAATTTTTTCTTTACTTACGAAAATGATACAGTAGGAAAATTTTGATGCCAAATGATTCAGCATGAGATTCAATGCTAACGAGCTGGGAATCCATAGCTTTACAAGCATTGACTGATTGATGCCACGACGCAGGTATTGATGGAAAATTATAACAATTTTCTTCAATTGGAACGAATCCTGAACGACAGTGACGCGATCTAACCATCACACAGCATAGTGTGATAAAAAATATAATTTCTGTAAAATGTTCGAGAATTTAAGGAAGAAAATATTATTATAATTCTTTCTGAACTTACTCAAAAACATTGTCAGTAGAAGTAGAAATTTAACCAGTTTTTAAATTGAGTGTAGCATAATTTGACCACATTAGTTATCGTTATTTATCAGTAACTTAGTTTAATTTTTATATTTTATACCAGGTATCAGTCGTGTGATCTCAAAATTATATTGATAACCAGCAAAGCGTATTTGATAACTCAGTTATTGTGGCAACTTCAGTTTATTTAGACAAAAATAAAACCATTGGAAGTTTGTTCACAACAGTTACATAATTATAGCACAAATCGCACTTTGAAAATATTTTCTAAGTACGATATGAAGCCATTTAAAAGATTACACAGAAATTAATTTTGGTGTGAAAAATTGTTGAGACCGCCATCTATTGACAGCGGTGCACGTTACCATAAATGTAGGGTCGCATACATTTAAAAATTTACTACACTGTACACAATTTTAGAAATGACAAATTTTTATTCCAGAAAATCCTTTTCAATAACCGAGTGAAATATTCGGCACAAGCGCCTTTCAAATTTATATACTTTCAAGCTTGATTAGCGAGTAAAATTAAAGCAGACTAGTTAGTGCAGTGAGAAGTTAATCAATACCCAGAAAAAGAAATAAAATTATTGTTTAGGCAGATAACTGAGCGAAACGCGTGAAATGCGCAACAATTACGGAAACCACCGAGTAGGCCTTACAGACTAATGTCATAAGAAAATTCAACATCTTCAATTAAATCTGCTACTAAACGAAATTTTACAGTCTTCGAATCCTTCGCTAAGTGATTCATTCATTCAATTTTAAACAACACGTACCT
>JAQIWS010001146.1:0-13094 GCA_034696085.1 Stigmatogaster subterranea | reverse complement strand
AAAAAAAAAATTAATAATAATTCAATGACAGTACCAACTGGTGACAAGTGCAGACAACTTGCACAAGATGATTAAGAAGGAGAACTTGCTCCCTCAGTATGGTGGCTCTTATCACTTTGATCTGGAGGAGTGGCAAGAATTTCGCCAGGTGAGACTGGTTTTCTTGTCCGTTTTGCCGCTTGCTATATCTGCCCCGCAGGAAGCGAGTTACACGACTCGTTTATTATCTAGAGGTTGGACACAATTGTGTTGTCATTAACCGCCATTATTATTATTACTTCACATTTCAGAAAGATAAAACTCCCACTGAAAAACAAAACTGACAAAAAAAAATTCCTTTGCATAAACAAACACAACTTAATTAAAGAGAGGAAGGGGAAGGTCTCGTTGCCTTACGTTTTCTTGTATAGGAGATCGAAACCTGAGAGCCCTGACTGACCTTAAACATTGAAAAAAAAATTTGAAAAAATTCTAAATGAAAAAAAAAATTAATACCGTTCCATCTCTCGTTATTCGTCAGACATTTGAACCTTTCGTGCACGAATGCCGTAGCTCAGGTAAACGTTTGGTGAGCGTGATGCAAGGTCTGAAAGGTTCTCGTTTACCGCCCACGTCTACTCTCACGTCGCAAATCATTGACGAGCACAAACAACACGTGGTACACACGTTCGAAGACGCCCAACTCAAACGTCTTCAGAACGAAGGCAAAGAAACGCTCAGCCTTTTACAACTGCGACAGGAGAAATTTCCTCACAACGTTGATTTTAGGTAAAAAAAAACAAAATTAAGATTGAAAAAATATTTGTCAAATCTAACGTTAAATTAATATTTTCAGAGAATGCGTCGAACGAAGCCAAGCATTGTACAATGAACTGCAACGTGCAGTAATGAAGTTGGCTCGTTTGTCTGAGAAGAGGCTCTTCAAGTTGGAGCAGGCTCTCCAGTTACGAACTTTTGAAGAGGACACAGGACAGGTGAGCAACAACAAAAAATATTTCAAAGGGAAGCAAAAAAAAATAGGAAGGGTTGGAGTAATCTAAATTGCAAAGTGAGGACAGTAAACTGGAATCAAAAATCTTGTCCGCTCGTAAATGCACTTTTTTCTATCCAAATTTACATGACTTAACATTTTTTTAAACGATGCGTTTACGTGATTAAGTTTGTGTATTCGAATGACTACTGCACAAACCGTAGTTCCTCATATTTTCCACACCTGCACGTTTCATTTTTACTTGTAAACCCTTTGACCACACTTCGAGGGTTCACTGGGCATCAAACAGACGTCGGTCGTACATTTTAACAGGTGTTTTGATAATGAAGCTCACCTTGAAACTTCCATATTAGGACAACGAGCCTCCATCTAACGACGATGCTTAATCATTATCAACTCGTGACAGGCTCTTGAACTTTTCCTCCAACTAACGACTTCGCCATTTCTTTTTCTATATCTCTTCATAACGAACTATTAAAACCACTTAAACGAGATTTCGAACCACCTCTCAAACTACCGGCATTAGATTATCTTCCAGCTTCTATTAATACTGATTTAATGATACACGAGATGATTTAAATCTAATCTGCCTCTTGACTGGTTTACCCAGTTCCTGTTTTTTTTCCAAATTTTAAAACAAAAACAGAAAAAAAAACTTTTTATTTTTCACACATAAAAAAATAACTGTTTAAATTTCAAAATGATGAACAATTTCTATTTTTTTCTTCGGTAATTTACTACTGTAAAAGGAAACCAAAACGAGGCAATTAACTTTTCCAAGGGTGCATGAAAAATCGTTTTCAACGTTCACTGACATAAAGAGCAACATTTTTCACGCGGTAACGTGTCTGAATAAACAGTTTTGCTTATTAAATATTGAAATCCATTACTTTACCAACTACTTTGCCACTCGTAACTAAAAATTTCAAAAACAAAACTAGAATTTTAATTCACAACTTACAAAAAAAATGACATAACTGGAACAAAAATATACTGGAGTAGTATTTATTCGGTTACCTCCGACATGTCCTGGGCTAAATTCAGCCATGACCTCTTGTCAGTTACACTCAGTTCCCATTGAGAATTGTTATACAGTACGCTTTAGATATACGAGTAAGAAAGAGAATTTTTATTCAAGGTGAGCACGACGCCCTTTATCATTCATGATTTGAAAAAGACTCAAAAAAAGAAAAAAGAACACGACAAAAAAAAGTCAGATCAACATTTCTTACGAGTTGAGTTTGTGAAAATTCAAGTGGGACATTTCAAGGATTTCGTGTGGGTCGCAGCTGTTGAGGTGTAAGCAGATTTCTGGCGCCAGACTGTCAAGTGAGGGAGGGTTAAATTCCTCTTTTTGATTATGATTATGAATGAATGAATGATGCCTCACCCTGTCAATTGTATAATGTAATCCACGCGAGATCATATTTGTGTATATTTATTATTCACCAAAACCAATTCCTCGCATAGCGACTGGTAATTGATTTTTCGCGGTTAAACCCAAAGGAGTAAAAGTGAAAAAAAAAAAAAAAAATGTCGGTGTAGACTGCTTTCTCAATTCCTTTTTGGGGGGTAAGGAAGTGATTTTGGATGGACGCCGACTACTTGGAATTCTATTGCACTCTTCGCTGTCTCTCGGGGTTCATAGGGTTGAAAGGTGCGTGATTGATAGTCTTTCCTTTTCCCTTCGCAGGTGCTCACGTGGCTTTGCAAGAAAGGTGAAGAAACACTGGACAGACACAAGGACATTGCCGATAATCTAGCAGCAGTTCGAACTCAAGAACGAGATTTCGAGAAATTCTACTTCGTAGCTATGGTAAGAAAACTAAAAATCCTTATAATTTTTCTCCAACGGAAGTTCCGCGTAGGCGTTAGCGTTATTTACATAACGCCTTCTTGTCAGCAATCGTTTCTTTACTTTTTCACCAAAAGGTCGATGATTTTTTAAGACACCATCTATTGGGTTTTCGGCGTGTTCAAAGGATGTCTTTTATTTTTATATACTTTACTGTACATTTTAGTATTTCTTCTGCGTACTGACTCATACCGACTCCACCCAGTGAGGGAAGGGTTTGCAACTGACAAAACGATAAGAACAAACGACCTGAGTAGCGTTCGAGAGCGAGAGAACGAGAGAAAGAAGGGCTGGGTTTTTCTTTTCTTACGCTATCTCACGTCTTATTTGACAGTGGAGCCCAATTCTATTCAATTCCTCCGCCCTCTCAGCGAAACGGGATCATCCGCGGGGAATCGTGGGGGTGGAATACAAACCAACGTTTAATTTTCTCTCTCGAGAAAGGAAACCACTCCTTAGGAAATATCATTCACATGCAAAAATTTCCATAACCGATATGGGTTTTCTTCAAGCCCCTTCTACAACTGCGCGGGTTTTCTATTTCTTAAAATTGGGATTCGCATCCTGTCCACCTGGCATGACTAAAATTTCCCCACTTCGGTGTACAAGTATAAGTCAGTTGAGTTTAAAGATACCGGTACCACGTGATAATTTTTCCCCCCACAGGGGATAAAAAAAAAGCAACATCCACGCACAATTAAGGTGGAGTCTTAATGTTTATTTGTTTTCTCGTTTTATTTTATGAGTTATTAAACAGTGGCTTTTTAATTAGCGAGTTCTGAATCGCGTTATTTATGTAGTAACTCGATATCAGTTGACAGGGCGGGACTACACTAAAAGGAAATTACTTATCCTCTTTTTTTCTTAGTATAAGGATAGATATAGTTAATTAAAAAGCTCTAACATTTCGAGACACTTTAAAAAAACTTTAATTTATAAAGTAATTTGATCAAACTGATAAAAATCGATTCCTGAAGTACCGGTAACGTATTGATTCTGCGAAGCCCTTGAACGACAAGTTTTTTCCTCCATTAGTTGCGAGTTCCGTATTGGAATTTGGTTTACGTGTACCGTAAAAACAGGCGTTACTAATTTTATTTAGGTTATACCGACCCGGTGAAAATTAAATTATCAACCCACGCTAAAATTAAAAATTCAACCATTCCATTTTCAACCTAATTTCGCATTCAAGACAGTCGCTGGTAAACTAATCCGCTTAAACAAAAACTATTTCCAGTCTACAATTTTTTCCTACTTCTTTTTTCATTTAAAAATAAAAACAAACAAAAAAAAAATCAACCCTTAGAAAAAACAAACATTTATTTCGACCCGTTTTACGTTAGGAAAAACATCTCACAACGCCCACTATCCAATTGCAGCCTAAACACACGTAGACAACTTTTTAAAACTCAATTTTTTTTGCGTGTCTAATCTAATATTTTCTTTTCTCCGATGTTATCAGCACATGTTCATGGCAAATCATATTTAAGTGAACTAAATTACAGCAAAAAAAAAAACAAAAATCAACTCTCCACCCCCAAAATATTGAAAATTTTTCTCACGCGAAAAAACAACAAAATTCAAAAACTAGAAAACAAATCATAACTGAACGTGATTAACGATGTCCTACACAACTAGGAGTGTCCCACAGTATCCAAGACAACGTTTATTTTAAAGGTCATTTACACAATGCACCAAACCGAACAAAGATTTATTCACATTATCAACTCTTTCCTCACAAAGCACAACATTTTTTCACCCTTCCTCCTGACCCCGAAAACCCGATAGCTGTGTGACTTTTGGTGGACCAAAAAATCTGCCTAGGACCAAACTAACCTGACCTGAGCAACCCTTCGGGATGTTGTACTCGTTGTATATAGTCTCGTCTTCATCATCTTTTTACCCAGTGAAGTCAAATGTACGCTCTCTCTCACGTTTTGCTCCAAATGTTTTTTAACGGGTTAAGCTTTAAAATATATTTAAAAAAAAAAAATTATCCCCGAGGTTAGCACGCTTTTACCTTGAGAACCCCCCGGTTTGGTTATCATGTTCTGTAGTTGTCATTAGTCACCATTGACGTTGCGTATAATGAGGGGGTGGAGAGAGGACGTTTTAATGAAAATGCACTTTGGAATTCCATTTATCAATTTTTAAATTTGTTTGTATTTTTTATTTTCATATTTTCATCTCCTCCCTTGTTGATATTCCTGCCCTCATTTTTATTTTAAAAATCAGTTGCGGGATAAAAACGAGTTATGGTTTTTGAACTTGTCAGTCTCGTTTCAAAATTTATCGCGTTAGAGATTTTGACAGTAGTCACAGAGCCAAATAGATCGTTATTGATGCAATATTTGTCTTTATACCCTTATAACTGGGGTTCCGCGGAAAGACCTCGTTGCGTGCTAGGAATTAATTAAACTGTCGAATGGGCACGATTGTCCTTTTTGGGTGAAACGACATTCGAGAAGTCGATTTTAACTCTTTGGTGAAATCGTGACGTCATTTTTTTTTTCGAGGAAGTGTAAAAATATTAATTTATATATATTTGTACCCCGAACAGTCATTGACTTTAAGGGAAAAATCTTCCTTTTATAAACGAGATTATTGCCTTTTTATAGTTGTAGGTCATTTACTGGATTAATTTTACACCAAAAAAAAAAAATTAAAAGTTTTAAAAAACTATATTTTTCAAGATTGCAATCCTAAAATTACATTAGGCAAATTAAACACATTCGTGGTGTGGAATGTTGACTATCATTTTCTTATCAATTGGAATTCCTTCTGCGTGACTTCAAAACTTAATTACTAAATAAAATAAAATTTCGCTGAAAAAAAAAATTATCATTTCATACAACTCATACGAAATAACTTGCACAAAAATATTCCTAGAAATAATTATTCTCAAGAGAGTTAATCTAAACCCCATTCTACATTTTTAAAACCCTACTCTTTATGCGTAATCACGTTTCTTTTTAAGCCTAACCTTCATTTCGAGTGGTGCGAGATTGGCGAACGACTGTTTACCGTACACCACGGGATTCTTTATTCGTTGCAGGTGTGAATCTTAGCCACAGGTGGGTCTAGAACAGAGGGGATAAACTTTAATGATGTGCAAAGCTAATAAAATCAGTCACGAGTCAATTTGTCCCTATCACGATGAAAACGATCGATTACTCAAACACACAAACACGAACCTTTCCAATTATTTCCCCAACTTTATCAGCCTTCAACCCTTCTACACACTCAAAATCCCATACCATAAACCAGCGTGTGAAAAGAATTTTTCTAAGAACCATTTAACGAGCAACCCTCCACTTTTAACTCTCGTTTGAAAATCTATGCGTGGGAGTTGGGACTTTGACACGTAATTGGAAAGGGGGACAAACAAGGGCCGAGATGAGATCTAAAAAGAGGAGAAAAGAAAAAACCTTTTCATCCCCAAGTGCATCATCTTTTCCTCCACAACTGTTTTGTGTTCTGAATCCAAGTCGGTCCCTATGGGCGCCACAGGCGTGCCAGCTTTTATTGAGAAGCGTCGGCGATTGGCTGCCTAGGCCACCCTCAAAGAACTCGCAGTTAGCACCGCAAAGCACCACCACCAACCAGTCGAAAGCCTAGACTCAATAACACGTGCTGGATTTGAGTCGTTTCCTGCGTTGACGAGTTCGAGTAAGAGGAGGGGAAGAAGGGGGAGAAAAGGAAAAAAGACCAGGGGTTGGCGTCGTCGCCCACTCCACGGCGGGAAACATCTCCAGTTAGGAAATTGTGTTGGTCATGAATGGATATTCACTCGTGAGAATTCTGCTAAATTCGATTTACTCAGCATGGCTAGTTGGGGAAAGCGAATACGTGTTGCGTGTTTGGTAAGTCGATTATCCTTATCGTGGATTTTGGTCACTCGGACATATTTGGTTACAGTTTACCAAAACCTTCTTAATTTTGATATTTCAAGTCCAGATGTTCTCGTTAGGTTTAAAAATCCCTTCGATATCCAAAACAGGACTGACTCGTCAGCCTTCATCCAGACTCATTCTTTCACTACAACTCACTCGTTGAGATTTTTATTTATTTTTTATGTTTATCTTTCTCCTTTTTTTTCTTTTTGTCCCGCGTGTGTTTGAGGCTCGTGCCTAATACGGTGTACTGAATGGGTTATTTGGTTGACCTTGTTTGGCTGGGGACAAACCTCGTTTGAATTGCAAACGCAACGAGAAAAATAAGAAACTGGACACAAAAGAAAACACCACGACATCTAATTTTTTTCACGTCTTTCTCTCTCTCGACCTTCTCACAAACTTTTTCAAGTATAATTTTCACACGTGAGATAAATTGAGCAATCCGAGATTAAACTGATAATTATACACGGAACTAAGTACAATAAAATTAATCAATTATGCTAATCACAAATCCTCAACCCGCGATTTAAATTGCAGTAAATCAGGATTTTAAAAAAAAATTTGCTAAAATTAATTTCACTCGTCTACTCTAATTTCCAAAGCTAAACTCTTGGGATATTCGTATTAATATCAAATTAAATCCACTCTTACATCATTTTTCAGCACGTGGAACTGAAATACAAGGGCACCATTTGCATTTTCGAACATCTTTTTATAGATATTTCGTTAATTAAGCTCAACTTTTAAAAAAAAACCACACGAACAAAAATTTAAATTTCAGAATCACGCGGATAATCCTAAATTTATAGGTGTGGTTTCCTTTTCAGGTTAAATTTTTTCTTTTCTTCAAAGATCAAAATTTTAAATTCGGTAGCAATTTTCATTCCTCGTTAATCAAAGGTGTGGTCAAGAATTTGATGAGAAACCTCACAGTGGCAGCTGCGTCATTTGTTTATAATACAAAAGCAGGTCAAAGACGAGTAGAAAAAAGACACGAAACGCTTTTCCTTTCATTGTGGGGAGACCGAGGATCAAATTGCCAATGACATGTGTCTGGCTACAGGAAAAATCTGACAATCTTTAGATTGCACACATGCTCCGGCTGGTATTTACACTCCTCTCCCCCTCTATCTTTCTCTACACAATTTTCCTTCTCATCTTAGTCTCGTACTCGTGTCCTAGAAACATGTGTTAAGCGTACGGGGTTGGCATGGATACAGGAAACGTGGCGTCCAATTTCTCATTTTAAAGGTCTCTTTTCTTCAACAGCTGGTACTCTTCCGGTTGTTTGGGTTATTGGGCAGAAAGAGAAAAAAAATATATTTAAAAGGACCACCACCACCACCTGGAATGTCGCGTTTTACACGCACGTGACATTGTATGTTAATACCCTGTTTTTTAACTTCACCCGTAGCGTAACATCGAGAAGGGACAAGATTTGCTCGAAGAGGCGACGACCCTGAGTCAGAGCGGTATGCAAGAGGCATCCGGGATACAAGACCTCAGTCACTCGCTCAAGAGTCATTTGCGAGGTTTCACGGAACGCCTTGAAGACACCCGCGAACGCCTCGAGGATACGTCGAGATGTTATCAGTTTCTCGATAAGGTACAAAGTGGGGGCGGACGTGAAATGGAGTAACAGATAAAAATGTCGAGTAAAATTCGGATAATGATCGTACAAATGTTGCATTTTGGCGTTGAAGGTGAAGTCATAATAATAATTTTTTTTTCTCCTCGAAATTATTCGTAGGCTTACGAGTGGGCGTTGGAAGCGATGAAGTTCGTGTCTCGCGTGAAAATGGAGCAAAATATTTCGGCGACTCAGCTTACTCAACTGACGAAAGCCTTACAAAGTTATTTACTAAGCCATCCTCCAATATCGGAAGACGTTTTTCACGAAATGATAACTGTCGCTACCAAACTCAATAACGAACGCCTCATTGACCAATGCAAAGTGAGAATCGATATCTTTTTATCCTTCCTTATCCAAGCCTAAACAAAAATTTAAAACATTTTTTATGTTTCCAGATAGCACAAGCCAGATGCCAAGAAACGACTGATTTAATTCGAACTCGACAGTCGACATTACTCAAAGCTCGACAACAAATTGGAGCTGAAAGTTTTCGCAGTTCGCACTCGGATTTAACCGAAATTATCGATCCCTTACAGCCGACGTCTTCGCTTTCTCTTCTACCATCACCACTAACCACATCCACCTCTTCGTGGTCGGTTGTTCCCGTGACCAGCACGCCTCAACCCTACACGCGGCGGCGGTCTATCGGTTGTTTACCAACCTGTACACACTCTACACCTGGTTACGTATCCCAGGGATATTCCGCTTTTTTCCGAGAAAATTACCATTTGGACACATACATATCAGAACACGACGAAAATTTCGTCGATGAGGTAATTTCGGATTACGCTTCACCATCGTTGTCAAGCGGGGCATCTTCGAGTAGCAGCCAGCAAACCGAAGATGCCGGGGACGTTAATAACAAATCAACGGAAACTTCACTAACTGCCGAATGTGAAACGATAAACACTGCCATCGCTACCTCTTCGACGCACCATCTTCCAGCTGCACACTCGAGACCACCCAAAAAATACATGCGACGTAGTCAAACGTGGCAATTCGAAATGGATCCGTGGCAAAAAGTGTCGTCTGAAGACCGTTGTAATTTAGATACAGATTACACCAAAGGCAGCACGGAGAGCATTCAAACGTAAATAATCTTTCTCCTAAATTTACACCCCAAAAAAATTATAACGTGTGTTTAAATAATTAGTGTTGTCGAAAACGAGGAACCGTCTAGTCTTGAATTACCAACTGAAAACAGTGGCCACAATTCTTATCCACCTTCAACAGTGAATAGTCATCTTCATCATCAAAACGATGAAGAAATGAGTGGTGATCTTAACGACGAACAGATAAAGCACAAACGGTAGGTTACAACTTTCGCCGAATGTACTTTAAATTCATTATGAAACAAGACCAACTCGGATTGAATGTGAAGGACGAATTAACGTTCAATTTTGAAGTGCTTTATGAATGAGATTTCAAAGGAAGACGAATTCAATTTATACTAATTCCAATCCGTTTAATGCAGGACACTGACGCTAATCATGCGTGAAATGGTGCAGACGGAAAGAGATTATGTAAAGTCATTGGAATATACGATCGAAGTAAGTTAACCCTTTCACCGGTTACAACTGTTAAATAAGTGAACGGTTGTATGATTGATGAGAGTTAAAGTGGAACCTTTTTTATTTTTAAATGTAGAACTATATTCCACAATTACTTCGCGAAGACATTCCTCAAGCGCTAAGAGGGAAGCGAAACGTGGTATTTGGAAATATTGAGAAAATTTACGAATTCCACAGTCAATATTTTCTACACGAATTGGAGAAATGTGAAAGATCGCCATTCCTCGTGGGCCAATGTTTCTTAAGATTTGTAAGAAAATATCTTATAAATATATTTCATGTAACCTAACAAAATTTCTATTTTAGGAACGCCAGTTTTATTTGTATGCATTGTATAACAAAAACAAACCAAAATCAGATGAACTCATGTTAGAATACGGGACCAGTTTTTTTAAGGTAAGAAAATCATCCTAACAAAAATATTACAAATGTCGGTTAAAATTTTATATTTTTGTTAATTGTAGTGTAAGCAACTACAATTGAAAGACAAAATGGATTTAGCTAGTTACTTGCTGAAACCAGTGCAAAGAATGGGCAAATATGCGTTGTTAATCAAACAACTGCTCAAGGAGTGTCCAGAAAAAGAACCTGAACACTTGGATCTTAAGTCGGCGGAAGACATGGTCAAGTTTCAGCTACGGCATGGCAACGACCTCCTCGCAATGGATTGCATCAGAGAAACTGACGTAAATTATTTTTTTAAATTTTCATTCTTGACGTAGTTCGTAAATTAATTCACGCCCATATTTAGGTCGACCTTAAAGAACAAGGGCGTCTCCTACGTCAAGACGAGTTCCT
The DNA here is from genome assembly GCA_034696085.1 of Stigmatogaster subterranea. Classification (NCBI taxonomy): domain Eukaryota; kingdom Metazoa; phylum Arthropoda; class Chilopoda; order Geophilomorpha; family Himantariidae; genus Stigmatogaster; species Stigmatogaster subterranea. Next base: position 2,350 of record JAQIWS010001146.1, on the reverse strand, counting down.
CGTGTGGCAAGGAAAAGGACGCAAATGTCTCAGACGTCACGTATTTCTCTTCGAGGAACTCATTGTCTTTACGAAAGCGAGACGGGACCCCGAAAGGAAAAGCAGAGATATTTATCAATATAAAAATTGCATCAAGGTAAATTCACATTAAGGCATGGTGAAACTTCTAACTGAAATTAAATTTTATGTTTAGATGTCCGATATCGGGCTAACGGAACAAGTTGGGGAAAGTTCTGCAAAATTCGAAATTTGGTTTCGGAAGTGTAAATTGAATGACACCTACATTCTACAAGCAGCCAATGCTAACGTAAGGAATTCTTGGGTACAAGACATATCGAAATTGCTTTGGAAACAGGCGTTGAGAAATAGAGGTTCGTAAAACGCATTTTTAAACAATCTTACACCTGTGACCTAACACAAAAAATTATTTACAGAACTTCGCCTAGCCGAAATGTCCTCCATGGGAATTGGGAACAAACCTTGTTTAGATATCAAACCAAGCCAAGATCAGATCAACGATCGATCAATCAGCATCAATCAATTGACCAAAGGTATATTTAACATCATTACCCGAACATATTATGGATTAAATATTGATGCTAACTAAATTTACTCTCAGCCCCACGATTCCGAAACTCGATAGCGGTAATTGCCACTGACCAAACACGAAACACAAACAAACGTCCGCATTCAATCATCTCGGTGAGCTCATCTTCATCCGGAAGCAGTCAAGCATCGACCAGTCAATACGGAGCACTTAATTTAGGATTCGATCCAAGTGATTCCCCCAAAACACACCACCGATCAATCACTCAACAGTCGCAATGCTCAGCGGGTAAACAAGAAACAATTTTTATGCCTACTCCTCTTTCAAAATTTATATTCTTCTAATAAACTGTATTTAAAATTACAGAGAGTGGAATTGTACCAGATATTAGTGTCGGTTTCGACTATCTAAACGAATTAGATAGCAATAAAAAATTGGAAAGGACAAGCAGCAACGCGTCGACTGATTCTATGAGCACTAATAACTCGTCACCTATAATTGAACAAGTATCAACGGGTGAACTCAACACTGAGGTAGAAACTTAAATATAAATAAGCCTAACGAAAATCACCATACTAATTACATCTTTTCACGATCACAGAATCGTTGAATTAATTACACCATATACTGAGCACGCGTTCAGTGACGATGCGTGAAATTTTTCTCGATCATAAACACGTTACCGGATAAAGGGAAGATTTAAGATGAATAAACTGCCGGATGGAAACTGCCAATTTTTCCCTCCCCCCCTTTAAAATTTAAATGTGGCGTTTTCCTCAAAATGTGTTTTTTGTTAGTAAAACAGTGAGCAGCTACGAAAAATCTTTTTGATTAAATTCCTAATCAGATCTTCTATATTATCCAAGTGGATCTTACTATTATTATAATTATTATAATTAATATTATTGAATAGTTAGTGAGTACAGTAATTTAAATATTTAATTTTTTCCTCTTTGAAATGGTTCACAGGACTGTGAAAAATGCTAGGATATTTTTAAACAAAAAAAAAAAAGCAAATAAAATAAAAATAAAATACTTATTTGCAAAGCAAATAAATTTTAAAAAAATATTAATTAATATTACATAATAAAATAAGATATTTTGTAAACTTAGTTTTCTGATCCTATGACTGCCCTGATGGATAAAATTTGTTTCTGTCGAGTTATTATTTATATTTTGTATATTAATTCCAAGGAAGTTTAATATTAATATTATTATTATTATTATATTATTATTGAGTCAGTTTTAAAAGGGCTAGTAATAACCAGAATAAAATCAAAATTTATTATAAATAATTACTGATTAAATTAAACTAAATAAATAAAACCGAGAGTTTTGACATATTTCAAATTTCACTGTGAATGTACAGAAACGTGACCGCCTGCATTTACGAGTTTAGAGTAATACTTCCACAATAGTGAATTAATGTTGAAATAAACTTGTTCTAATGACATTTTATTTTGAACTTTTGCCCCATCGTCATTTTTGTATTTTGTTGTATTATAAATTTCAATTGTTTTTGTTTTTTCTTTGATGAATTTCAAACTACGTTTAATTTTTAACAGATTGTTTTGTGCCAAAATACGGTTTAAACATTTTTGTTTTTCTGATTTAAATTTCCTTGTTCTTGGAATATCGTAATTTTCGAATTTGTTCGAAATTTATATTACAATTAATTATACTTTGTGCATGGTTAATGTCATCGTATTAATTACTCTTGTAGAATTTTGTAGTAAATAAACACGATAGGAAAGACATTGCTGATATACTCTTCACTACTTTCAATCCGCCATTTAAAAAAAA
>JAQIWS010001145.1:0-13096 GCA_034696085.1 Stigmatogaster subterranea | reverse complement strand
TTCGGTCAATCACCAAAAATTGATTCGATCCAAACTTTAAATCATTTGGAATCGGTCAGTCACCACAAAATTGATTCCATTCAAATACCGATATGAATTCGATTATATTGGTATAACCAACATTGATTATTGTTGCGATATTGGAACAATAAATTATTTTGTTGGTACTTTGCTTCAACAATTAGTTAGTTACGCATTTACAATGGAGACCCGATTTGACACGATGTTTGAACCTCAAAAATTCGGTCACGGAACCATAACGGAACATACGAGTCGCTATATTATTTACAATCGTCACTTCGTGTAAACTTTGACTCGTAAACACTTTTTGAAAACCAAACGCACTGGACAATTATCTCTTATTCACATTCTTGCAGAATTTGAATAATGCAAAGTATTAGTACTAATCTTTTAATAGAAGCGTACCAGTACTATCGTTGTGAAAGGTAAGAGCGTATCTTTGGGAAACCCCAATTCTGGTCCCCGAAGACGAGTGGATTCGATCACCGCGTTGGGAAGATCATCTTCATTGCCGTTACCCCTAAAAGATATAATCGCAAAATCAATTTCTAATAACTTAAATAAAATAATAATTCACAACTTATCTTAAATGTCCCCCTTGCCTCCGCGATCGCTTTTTCGATGAAATCATTCGGAAATCTTTCAACACATGGTTGCTCGTTGAACACGGAGTTCGTGATAAGGGCGATTTTGGCTGCACTCTGGGTTCCGCTTTCGTGGGACAATTGTACGAGTAAAAAACCGTCGTTAGTTAAAAGTTACTGAGAAAACTATTTTATCTTTATATTTTCTGAGAACGGTTCGAACGCGAAACAAATTCCACCCGAGATTAAATAAAAATAAAACGCAGGTGCAAACAACGAGATGACGTGGTGGCTTACCAGGAATAAACTTTTCGGATTTTAAATACCGGTACCGAAGAAGAAAAAAAAGTTGATGTAAATCTGGGTTCACGCGGCATTCCGTCGAGACACCAGATTTTTCTTCAACCCTACTTGACGAAGAAAAAAGCGAAAAATTGTCAGAATAATTGTCAAAATAAAGGCTTTGGTGACATGATGCAGTACATTTTTAAAGATTAGCAAATTATTCGTGCAAATAATTCTCGGAAAATATCTTTCACACACTCAAACTCAGCACGCGCGTTTTGCAATATAAAAGGTGAATTAGTAAACCTTCTTAGCATTTCATTCGCGTGAGTGGGAGGCAAATAATTTATCGAGCGCGTAAATAATGCGTGACAATTCGAGTGGAATTCAGTCAACCATCGTTTACATTTTAAAAACTACCCTGTACAAAAGAAAATCCGAGATTCGAGACTCGCCAACAAAAGATTAATTTACAACATGTACCGTTTTGCACATCACTCGAGATCCTTCTCACCTGGATTCTGGAATCTGCCGAAGCAACTACCGCCAGGTAGAGTCACGTAGAAGACGTAAGGAAGACTAGACGCGAGCTCCGTTTTTCAATTCATGCTTCAATTCAGCATTTCGCGCTTTTACTTCATTTGCCAAAATTCCTGCAACGCTTCCAGGACGTTAACTAAGAAAAGAAAAAAATACAGCCGATCAGTTATCACTCTTTTCATTAATTATTCAGATCTAAATAAAATAAGAAATTGTGAGAAAATCTCCACGTTGCAATTTATTTCGCTTATTATTTTTTTCCCTCACTGGTTTGCAATTCCCGTTTTAAATTGTGTAAAGGAAGGACAAAAGTATTTAACTCACAGCTTGGGATCCCCTTTCTTTCTTTCTTTCTTTCTCTTTTAGACAGAAAAGAAGAGTACCAACCAAATATATTTCTCAGAACTCGTTATTTTTTTCTCCCTAAACCTTAAAAAAATAATTGCGTTAAGTTTGATCTTTATTTAAACACCCGAGAAATTTTCACTGCTGGACTGAATTTATTATGCTCTCCTTCAATGTCCATTAAAGGATACTTATTTTCTAACGATTATCTCCTCAAAAAAAGTAATTACCCCTATGAAGAAAATGAATTTTCTTTGGGCGCGTTAAATATGAAGATGTTTATTTAAACGCCCAAGAAATTTTCACTCCTGTGATCCTATGAATACCGTGCCCAAAGAAAAATCATTTTCTTCACAGGGGTAATTACTTTTTTTGGGGAGAAAATACTTAGAAAACAAGTATTCTTTAATGGACACTGAAGGAGAGCACAATTTTTCACACGTTTAGTGAAAATTTCTTGGGCGTGTAAATAAAAATAAATTTTCTGCGTGGTGATAACTACTTTTGATCAGGGTCAACGTAGTAATTCAATTGTTACAACTTTTCAGCTGAATCTCACTACTTAACACATTTTGTCAAATTTTCTTCTCCCACTAATTTCTAATTTTGATTCAATTCACAGTTTGAGAAAGTATTTTAGCTAAGGTTCCAGCGAACGTCATCCGCCAAATTCAAATTCCTGGATGCCGAAATTACTCGCTATCGAGACTTTTCCAACACAATGTGCGTGGTTACCGCGGATGTCGATTGCTGAAAGTTCGTAAAAAATTATTAAATCCTAAAATTTGTTGGATTAGTGAGGAGAAAACGAGGACGAGGAGAAAAAATTTGGTGTTCGTAGTTGAAGGCCTGTAGGTGGGAAATCCTGGAGAGGAGATGGGATAGGAACTTTAAATCTGTCTTTGATCCGGATTCAGTTTGGTGGAATGAAAACATAATACATGAAATGTGAGTTGCGAGAAAATAGGAAATTGGACGAACTTCAATTTATTAAGATCTTTTAAACTGTACTATACCGGAAAATAAAACTTAATTAAGCGAATTGTTTTCAGTTGGCTCGTTTTCACTCCGTTTTCTTTCTTCCATACAATCTTGATCCAGTTGCTGCGCTTGTAATTTTTCTTTCAGATTATCGTCGATTACCTTCATCGTCGATCTCAATCCGTTAATCTTTCCCCTACAAAAATTTGTTAACTAATCAATATAAACTTGATAATTAAAATTATTTCAAATTTTCAACATACGTCGTATCAATAATCGATTCCTCCAAAGTCTGGTTTAGTTCCGGAAGTTGCTTACGTTGCTCGGTCCACGATTTTTCTAATTTCACATCAATTTTATCTTTCTTCTGATTTTGAATTCTACTTTCGAGCCTCGACTCAACCAATTTCCATTTCTTATTCTTACCTTTTTGAGCATCCGTTAGATTCATCTCCAGCCGACAAAGCTCCTCTTCCATCTTAAAATTCACAATAAAAATTACTAATTCACAATAAAATCAATAATAAATTCGATTACACAAACATTTTTCTTCTGCCGTTGCAATTCTTCGATCGCCTGACCAAACTCGTGAGTTCGTCGATAAAATTCCGAATCAGTTTTTTGCTTCTGATTCTGCACAGCGTCTTCAGCTTTCAAAATCGCCGCGTAAATATAATCACACATTTCCCTCGACGTCTTAACCTGACATTCCGCACTTTTGATAATCCCCTCACTGATCTTAATCCAGTCTTCTTTTCGCAAACTTTCTTTTACACCGGATTCAGGCGGTTTAAGACTAATATTCATCGCATCTTCGGTTAAATAATACTGCTCGCAATAAACCGTCTCGGAAACTTCTTTACTTTGAAAATTACTTTCAAGTTCACTCTTTACGTCGCAAAGACCACATATTAAATCCACTGCCTCGTTACATGTTTTGTTCATGGTTTTCATCATCGAATCGATAATCCGCGATTCCTAAAATCAATTTCACGGATTAATTTTAATAATCTTACATTTATTTTTCAGAATTTTAATGACACTTTCCACAACTCTTACTTTTTTCACCGAATCTTGGACCAACTCCGAGATAGTGTTTTGATCTCGCAATACGAGGTAACACTTGTTGATCTCTTGAAGTACTGTTTTTCCATCTAACGCTTTATCAGCGGCGTCTGTCGCTATTAAAAGATGTTGAATTTCCGTATCAACCATGTCACAAGACTCTTTCAATTTACTATTCCAATAATGCATGTCGGTGACTCTGAATTTATAAATTTATAAATTTCAGTCATTAAAACCAAAAATTTTCAATTGGAAATTCAATTTACCTCGGAATTGTTTCATCCTCTCGACGTTCCAACGAGTCGAAACTTCGAGAATTTTCAGTAACTGTGTTAGGAATGGAAGTTGCGACGTGCTTCTGGGTAAAAAAGAAAAAAATTTAAGATAAAATTAAATTCTCAAAATTCTGTCGCTAAGCGAAAGGTTACCACAAAAAAACTAGCAAATTATTTCTCTCAAAAATCGACAAAAGAATTGGCAAATTTACCGTAGAGGTGTCCGACATTCTTGCCATTTTGGTTGAGCTTTCTCCCACATCCGGTGTCTCCGAAGCATGTAAAGGTCTTTTTTGGCATCGCCTTTTAGTCAAATTTTGCGTCACTCGGGATACTTTTCCATTTGATGTGCTTGCAGAATCGATTTTTGCACCTTGGAATTGACCACATTCTTTTTTTTTACAGTAATTGTTGGTAACATTGTCGCTCCCCACTCGTCCGCAGTCAACGTTTACCTTCCCGTTATCTTGACAATTTATTACGTAATCACCCATTGTGATTTGTCCAATGTGGAGAGTGTGACCATTAAACATTTTAACGTTCCCTGGTCGGAAACTGTAACTGCCTGCTTTGTTCTTCGTACATTTGCGCTGAGGATACCGCTTTATTTGTCCCAGCAATGCTGCAAGTAGTGGGAAAAATATATTATCTGAGTAATATTTTTAATCTTTTTAAAAGGTATTTTCTAATTTACCCGCTACCAGCCGGCATTGTTGTTGCGACAGCGTGGAATTACTAACACGGATTCCGGAAGGAAATTTTGGCTGACGGAAAAAAAATACACATATTAGATTACCAATAGGGTACTTATCCTGCAATCAACGTAGCTCTTATGACATTAAAACTCACGTTTTCCGTTTCACTACGACAGTTTTCCAATTTGTTTTGCAAATCTTTTATCGAGCTAACTTGAGACGAAATCGTTCGTTGCATTTCATCTCGCGCCAATTGCGTCAATTTCGCTCTTTCCTCAGTTTCTTCTTTTTCAATCTTTCTACGTGACTTAAGTTGAGCAATTTCATCTTCCTGGGAACTTTTTTGAGACTCCAACGATTTGAGCTTTTCTTTCGACTCCACAAACGTTATTTGCATAGCGTGAAGTTGTTGTTCCAATTCTCGTTGTTTCCTTTCATACTCTTGAGTTAATTCTCTGTGATGTTGTTGAATTTCTGCTAATTCGCCTGAAAATATGAAATAAAATAAATTAATACTCGTCCACTACAAAACTTAATTTTTATTTATTAAACTAACGTTTAAAACCAATTTCTCGCTGATTTAACGTTTCCCCAATTTTGACAATTTCGTCTCGTTTTTCCGCAATTTGTTGTTTACACGATTGTAATTGCTCATCGGAGTTGGTTATCTAAATTTAACAAAATTTTATATTCATTGCGATGATAAAAATCGCATTTTTACTTGTAGATTAATTTTTTGATCTTGTTCCCTCAAAACGCGAATTTCTAACAAAAGAACTCGTTCCCGCTCAGCTGTTTCCTAAAAATCAAAACACTTCAATAATTTAAAAATTATCTTTAAAATATTTCTTACAAAATGTTGTTGCTTCAGATCGGCGATTTCTTGTCTCGAACTCCGTAATTCTTCTTCTAATTCCTTGTTTCGTTGTAAATTAAAAGTCAACGAATTTTGAGTCACGTCAAACTTCGATTCCAACGTTTTAAGAGCTGATAATATTTCGTTCAAAACATCCTGCAGGTTCTGGATTTGCGTGGAAGATAATCGATGAGTTTGTTCCGATTATTGTTGCTCTAATTTACTCACCAAATCGTTAACTTGATCAATTGCAGTTTCCTTCGTTCGTCGTAAACCCAATCTTAAAAATTCCTCTTTACTTTTTAACTGTTCAAAAGCAGTTTGATGCTCGACGTTGTACTTCAACGCTCGCGCTAAATAAAATATCGAATTTTTAAGAAAATAAAATCAATTTTTGAAATTTTTGAAATTACCAATTGAATTTAAGCAATCTACTGGAACATTATTTCCATTTAATTCAAGTTGCAAAAGAGATCTATTCGACTGTAAACATTCAGCTAACGCTCGTCCACCGAGTAATCCAATATTATTCCAACGCAAATCTGTAAAACGACGGTAAAATATTTAAATTAAACAAAAACGTCAAATAACAAATTTCACTCAAGAAAATTTCAACCTAATATTTTGAGTGTTGTGTTTTTTCGTAACGCTGATCCAATTTCCGCAGCGCCAACGTGAGATATTTGATTATTTCTCAAGATTAATTCCTGCAAATAAAATAATACAATTTTATTTTTAATTCTCAATCTTTTTATTAGGTACGATAAAAATTTACCTGTAACGTGTCATTTACTGCCAAACCTTCGCAAAAACTACTTAAACCTTCTGGTAACATACCAATATTATTCCAGTCTAATATTAAACTGAAATTAAACATTTTTGTCATCAATATTAATTCATTTAAAATTAGCCGTCAACCATTTTTAGATACCTTTTTAAACCGTGATTGTATTTGAGAAAAACTCCCAAACAAGCAGAACCATCAGCTCTAATATTATTTCCTTTAAGATTTAACACGGTTAATGAAGTATTATTCACAATTGCTTCTAGAAGAACTTTCAGAGCTTCTTCTTGAAGTAAACAGTCGGATAAACGAAGTTCATCGAAGTGCGAATCGTCTGCTAAAAATTTGCCGAGGGATTTACACGATTTCACGCAAAAACTATTCGCGGTTAGATTAAAAATACGGTTTGATTGTGTCAAACTGTAAAAAGCATAATATATAAAGTAGAATATTTGAATATTTGAATATTAAAAGTAGAGTAAAATTATTACCTATTCAGTTGTTCAAGTATTACGTCGTGTGGATCAGATCGCGTTTCTTGACAGATTATTTTATATTTTTCGACCAAAGCTTTCCCTATTAACGTCATTTTTCACTAATAGTCGCACGGTTGCACCTTAAAAATTGCATCCGACCTACGCGTGAAGTTTAAATACCTGGTTGTAAGAAAACGTGATACTTTTACCAGAAAACGTTGAGCACGAAGCAGGTAAACGTGATTCAAATAAAAATCATTAATTTTGCAATGTTATTCATCGTGTACTGTAATTAAGTAATTACTAAATTATTAACTTTAATGTAAAAATAATTTTCCCATTCGCTGAAAAAGTCGTTCCGGGTTTTCTGCGACCGAAGCAAAATGGATGCGGAGAAACCACCTGTCAATATCTTCTACTAAATTCCTTTAAATTTCCAGTGCGGCAGAAAATTCAAAAACAGCACTGAGGAAAAATTTCTGTTTATTTACTGCAGTACTAACGAATATTTGGATTTCTTTGTGATAGTTTCGCCTAATTTCATTGAGGATATTACGGCGATGAACGTGGAAAGAGAAATCGGAAATCTTATTGAGATATTTTGTAGTTACTTTACGACTACGTCGGTGAAATGTTGGAGATTTAGTGGGGACGCAAGAAGTGGACACGCTCAGATAAGTTTTACAACTCAAAGAATATTATTCTTTGTTTTCCCTCTCTTTATACCCTCACAGGTCTGACGCAACCACGGACTCAATGTCACTACATCGGAATGCATCTTCGTAATCGGCTCAGGTGCAACATCGGTGTACGGCGGGCAGGTGTCGTACATTCCAACATATTTAGTGGGGGATTTGTTGAAAATTTTGAAAAAAGGGGAAACTTCGTAAAAACAGAACGGACAAAAGTATTTAAAAATTAAAACTTGGTCATTTATGACCGAGTGTTTATTTCTTTAAAAGAAAATAAATTCTGCTTTTTTGATGATTTTTTTGTAGGGAAATTCGTCTACTGAAGAGGCCTTTACTGCATAAGGACTGTAGGTGAGGAAAGGAAAAGGCTCACGACCGAGTTTAGCTCCAAATGAAAACCCGAAAGAATTGCAAAAAAATAAATCTTGTAACTATTTTCTTCGTTTAATCAGATTTACCAATGTTTTATTTTTATTCATTAAATTTCAGGCTGTCGTTGAAGACGAGGCTGACTTATGCAAATATAATTGGAGTGATTGGGGAAAGAGTGGTGAAGAGGATAGTGGTGGAGTGGAGATGAATTCGCGATCTCGCAGCCGATCACCGACCCAATGAAGTCACGGAAACGCACGAAAGATCATGGGTAAAAAATATCACGTAAACGAAGGGTGTTATCTTGTTTTTTTGTTTTAACACGATTCGATTAGGATTTATTTTTTGTCGAGAGCAAAAATTTGACACACTTTTTATCTCGGTAATGTAATGTTTTCGGTTAGAGAGAAATTGAGTGATAGTTTTATTAGCGCTGATCTCGCCAGATCCAGTTCCTCTGATTCCAGATGGGGTTTCTCGAATTATGACGTTCGCGTTCTCGATCTAAGGATCTACGGTAGTTTAATTTTATCGCTGTTTCGACAGCTTCTTTCGAGTATGATCACTTATTTGATTGTGTGACATTTGAGCTTGAGGTCCACAGGAATTAAGAACAATTTCGATCGTCGAAGTTCACTTAAATATTACAGAAATTCCAATTTGGAACTTAAATTATTCACTATGCGAAACAAAAATATCGTTAGATTTTGAGTATCGTTTCCGACTCACACAGTATTTGCAAACCACAATAGCATTCCCACTGTAGCGAAAATGGACAATTCTGCGAATTATATTGAATACGGATGAATAACTAGACGTTTGATCCGAAGCTTATTCGTGGTTTCCGAATTGTGCTTACATGGAAAAGCGAAGATTTCAGAATTTGTTATTCCGATGTAAAATATGGTGAAATTTAAGCTGAGCAATGTGAATCCGTGAAATTTAATTTGCGAAGAATTTGCTTAACAAGCATAACGAATGTGTAGATTTATTCACTAGCTCACTTTGGCAGAACCTTTTTAGCAAAACCTGACGAGACAAAAAATTAATAAGCATCCCTAATTTGCATTACGATAATTAAATTCTTGCTCTACCGACACGCATGTACTTGAACTCCATAATAATTAAAATGTGGTGAACGGTTAAATTTAAATATACCGCTAATATTGATTTATTGAGATAATTAAAAGATATTTGATCCGTGGAAATATTTATTTTTTTCAGATACATTTAGGAACTTAATTGAAATGACGTCGCTAGATGCGGAATTATGGGTGATCGGTGACGTCAGGTCCAAGTAACAATCGTCCAGTAAATCCTCGCAACATCGAAATAACCGTTTGAATATCAAACGTTCGGCCGTATACACGTCGTAATATTATAATACACGTCGTAAACACCTAACGATGATTAGATAGTTATCTAATCTTGTCAAATTTAAGATCGTTGTGATGTCAGAATTACGGCAACCTTCAAATGGAGCGATGTACGAGACAGTACATTTGCCAAGCATCAACACCAACTTCTGTAATACCTAAATACCGTATCCTACAATATTTTTAGTTTTACAAAGTTTAATTTTTTTCGTAGACCTTAATCTGATGGATTTCTGCGGACATGATGCAGTTGCTGTTGGTTTTTCTGGAACCGTCGGAATCTTTCCGACAAATCAGGGGGGGAAACAAGAGGTATTAACTTTGAGGAATACAGGATCCTACGTCAGTTCTGTTTGTTGGATGCGAACAGGCACTTATGTTGCCGTCGGCACATCAGATAGCGCAGTTGAGGTGAAATACCAAAGTTTATTTATTTAACTATGTACAGTATTTTAATTAATTAAATATATTTTCGTTTAGATTTGCGACGTTAACACATTAAAAATTGTTCGAACGATGTTTTGTAAATCATCGGTCATCGGGTCGCTGGCATGGAGTTCAAACGTCGTTACCAGTGGATGTCAAAGCGGAGTCATCTTCCACCACGATATTCGCGCGACGGAATCTCTAATCAGCAGCTCCAGAAGTCACACAGGAGCGGTGTGCGGCCTTCATTGGTCTTCAGATGGAAAGCTATTGGCTAGTGGTGGAAAGGATTGTTTGGTAGCCATATGGACGGCGGCTATGAACCGGAGTTGCAGCGAAGCGCTATACACGCTTCAACATAAATCTCCGGTAAAAGTAAGTTAAATGCTGTTGCAATGCAAGAAGTAAGAGTTGTGTTTTTTTTCGAAGTAAGAGTTCTGTTTTTTTTTCTTATGAAATCATTTTTTTGTTTCGAAAAATGTATTGAAAAGGTGGAAAAATATAAATATCTGTCATAATGCTCGTGTTTAAACTAGGCCGTCGCGTGGTGCCCGTGGAAAGGGGACATTTTAGCCACTGGAGGCGGCGTAGGTGACCCTTCAATCCGCCTGTGGAGCATCACCAACGGCTTTCGATGTTTTAAAAACATGGGCGTAAAATCCGAAGTAAATATTCTTAACGTACAAAATATATTAATATTTAATTTTATTGCACACTGTACAATTTTGTTTTAGGTTGCAGGCATTGTTTGGTCCGAAAAGCGGCAAGCGCTAATTACGGGGCATGGCTTCGCGAATTACCAATTAGTTGTTTGGAATTATCCGACGTTACAACAAAATTCGGAATTAAAAGGTAATAAAAGATTTCTAAAAACTATTGATTAAGTTTATTAACACAAACAAGCGTTTCTGTATTTCGTAGGACATACAGCCCGAATTTTAAACTTGTCCATCAACTCCAATGAAAGTTGCGTTGCATCCGTTGCTGCAGACAAAACGTTGCGCCTGTGGCGCTGTACGTATAAATCAACAGCGCAATTTTAATGTTGCTTAGATAATCTATTCGTTAATTTTAAAATTTAGTGGAATCTCAGGCTTCGCAGCAACGCTGTTACAATTCCAAACCAGGAGCTAAGTGAGTTCTGAATTGTTTTGTTTAAATAAGTTACGAGGAAAAATAATTTTGTTTTACAAATCAATACTGCAGTCACGCTAGGCCAAATTGGGAAAAAAGTATGTTCTGTCAAACACTAATTCTCATCCTTTATCCATTCTCAATAATGTGTTTTCTTTATTTTTAGCATGTCCAAAGGGCGGCAACTCCAACCACTTCCGAGATATTTCGGGCGACTCATTCAGCAAAAATATTGGAAGTGGTGTCACCCACACTGGCCTTAGAGTTGGCCGCGACTTCGTTAGTAAAACGGGAACGAAATTAGACTGTGGAACCATTGGGTCAGATACGGTGACCTTCAATTGGGGGAGTCCATCACCCCAAAGTGTAAGTTATCATTACCGAATGATAATTTTTCTGCCTATGAATTTTAGTTTATTTTGTAAGCGGTTCGTCATCTGCTCTCTTCTAGGAAGTGAAACCACCGAGCCGACTGAACACTACAAATGGTAAAGACGGCGTGCACCAAACCGTGCAGAGCAGTCAGGAGACATCTGGCAACGATAGTTGTTCCTTAGGAACTTCTGGTGATTTCGTTCAGTCGCTTACCGAGCAATCAGAAACGTATCACAATGATCGACAGAAACGCGGTAAAGTATTTATCCCAGTTTTAAAATTCCTGATTAACATCTTTCAAATTTTAATTATAGAGTCACGCCTACGACGACTGAGTTTGCTGTTCGACCACGGAAAAAAAACTGAAGAAGAAGAAATGGAGGAAACACGGAAATTGGCGCAGTTAGCGCGAACGATTTCGACCCAGGTCGTCGCCGATCTCAAAGACCACCTAACACACGAACTGAAGACTTCGATCTGTGGTGTGTTAGATAAAGAGCGTGCGGAAGATGGAAGGAATAATGAGGACAATCAAACTAACGGTGAGAATTTTTCTCGTTTTTCGTAATTCCCGATAAATATAGTCCAAATTTTCATCATAGATTTGGTCGATGAAGCATGCGCGATGACGCTTGAGGACAAAGTAAAGAAATTGGAAGAGCAGCTAAGGTTTCACGAGATTGCACTGGAAAAAGAGAGAGCGGAGAAGAAATATTTGCAAGAGCGGCTAAAATATCAGGAGATTGTACTAAAAAAAGAGAGAGAAGAAAGGCGACTTGAGAAACAAATTTGTGTTCAGGAACGACAAAAACGAGAGCAGGAACTAAAATCAGCGTTTGAACGTTGTTTTCTAACTCACGAACCACCTTAATTTAACAAAAGATTTTTTTATATATCTGGTACAATTTTTCTTTTAACTTTAAATTTTACAATGTTATTATTATAGAAAGTTTTTTTTATGTGTTATTGTTTCCAGTTATAATTTATATCAGTTATTTTTATAATAAAAAGAAATTGATTGTTTTCCTACAAGATCCGAGCGACTGAATTACCTCACCGATCGCTAAAACAACGCGGCTTGATTTATTCCCCTTAACAAAAATGTGCAACATTTTTTCGTCTCAATTTAGCATTTAACAACGGAAGATGAAAGAACTCGGAAGTGTTGTTCCGGGTTCACGGCTAAAAAATTTTCTGGCATCCATGTTGTTTCGAGCAACGAAAACCCGGAACGACTAATTCAGAGAATAGGAAAATTACTTTTAAATTAAAATTAATAATTTAGTAAATAGTTACTTACAGTACAAGGTGAATAACTTTTCAAAATTAATCACTTATTCTTAAATCATGTTTACCTGCTTTGTGCTCACTGATTTTTTTGTAAAAGGTTAATAAAAATCACGTTTTCTTAAGACCAGGTATTTAAACTTCACAGGTGTTGAAGGTAAACTCGATAAAAAGACATGTGTGCTTGTTATTGAATTTGTCAAGGTACAACCAAACTTAACATGACGTTAAATGTGAGAGCCTTAGTCGAATAATATAAAATAATGTGCAAAGAAACGCGATCTGATCTACACGATGTAATACTTGGACAACTCAACAGGTAATTATTTTACTATACTTTAAATATTCAAATATCCTAACTTATATACTATGCTTTTTACAGATTAACACAATCGAACCGTATTTTTAATCTAACCGCGAATAGTGTTTGCGTGATATCGTGTAAATCCTTCGGCAAATTTTTAGCAGACGATTCGCACTTCAATGAACTTCGTTTATCCGACTGTTTACTTCAAGAAGAAGCTTTG
>JAQIWS010001144.1:0-13098 GCA_034696085.1 Stigmatogaster subterranea | reverse complement strand
TTTCTTATCTTCGAAAATTTGTTTACTTCAATTTGCTTGTAAGCTACACGCGAATTAAATATTTAATTTTCTCAAAATGCCAAGTGGTCTAAGTTCATTGGCACCTACTGTAGCTGTTTGGGTGACGTAAATCAAATCAATCAATCACATAGTTTGATTATCGATCTGGTAAACGTAACTAAATCACAGCTGACACTAACAATCATATTAAATAGTCATCGGATCTGCTTTCAGCGAACAGAATTTATTTATTTTATACAAACAATTGAAAAATTTATTATCACGCCAAAAATCTGACTTTTAAAAAAAAACTAACAATCCTCTTCAAGAAAAATTTATCAGTATAATTTTTTTTTTACAAAAATACCCGCATAAATGAAACAAACCGTTGTTTACATATTGGACAAATAGAATTGCTGTCTGCTATTCTTCGTAAGCAAGGCACGCAGAATGAAACATGTCCACATGGAACTGGTGTTGCATTGGCAGGACCGTCCAAACATATTGTGCATTGTTGAGGCTGGGTTGTAGAAGCATTTGCTACGTTTACGTGCTGATCTTGAGGTGGTTGCAGTAGTTGTGGTGGCTGTGGATTAATTTCAAACTGTGGTACATACACCGGGCTTTGTTTCCCTTGATATATTTCCCGGTGCATTGCAACATCCTCCTCATTCAACAGTTGAATGACATTATCTTGCCTACGCTCGTTATAAAAATTATCATCCACCTGAGCTTCTCTGATAGCTCTTATTACCACGTTGTTTGCAACAATATTAGCTAATTTGCCCTGAAAATATAAAATAATCTTAAAATCTCACAGAAAACATTTTAATTCAATTATTGTTAACTTACGTGCTTGAAATGAATCAACCTTAGGTTCACTATTTCTTTCCCTTCGCTAATTTTATTGCATGGTTTTATCCACTTGCACTTTTTATCAGTGCAACTTATTATTGGAACTTCTTTAATGCCTTTCTTTTGATACTTTTTAGTTTCTTTTAAGGCACAGACATTATTTTCAAAACAGTATGAAGTTCTAATGTCAGCAACATAGTCATCTAATGCATATTTTACTCTTTTTTCTGATTTTAAAAAGTGTTTTTTCATGCAAACTTTCGTCAAATCCGGTACTCTTCTTAAATCAGTAGTCCATATCTTCGTTGTATCACTCAACACACCACGTTAGGCGTGACTCCACTCACCAGGGGCAGCACTGAAATTCGACACCAGCGCCTGCCTGGTGTCAAAATTTGCATTTCCAGTGTGAGACAGGGGCATTGCAAATTAAGTTAAAATAAGTTTTTAGTCTACTTGGATGGTATTTTTGAGTGAATTGACATATTTCACAAATATAATTACTGAATTCTGTGTATAGCCATCAAATTTTTCATCAAAATTTATTACTTTTAAGTTAGCTTTTACCAAAAATGTTCTTAGAAAAATTTAATATAAAAGCGACAATCTTGGCAGAAATTGCTATAAATGTATTCATTTGCGAAATGAATCGAATTACCTGGTTATGAATGAACAGCGAAACTCAACTTTGCAGTAAAACACTTGTTTTTTAATAATTTTAGACTGGAGGTTAGCCAATACGCAGCAGACATGTACAATGTCATCAATATGAGGTAATAACTTTACGGGCACAATATTAGTCAGAATTTTGTAGATTATGATTCGTTGAATCATTCTCTCTACGTGTATCCTTACACTGGCAGTCTGATACGGGTATGTTAATTTGAGGTCTGCTGCAGAGAACTGTGGCTCATTTGGCTTTGCAAATGGTGGCATGACCAATATTACATCCTTATCTTCACAGACTGATTTAATAGTGGGAAAATCTTTGTCTGCCATTACTTCATCTCTGTCTCCAATTTCCAGTTTTTCGAGCAAACCTGAATCATTTGTTATGTAGGAGTCACTAGCACGCCCACCATAACACTTTGACTTAAACGAAATAAATCCTCCTGGAGTGATGCCGATCAAAACTTTGACGGTGTGGGAGCTTTTGTAATTAGAATTCATCAATGCCTGATGTTCAATTTTAGTAGGTTTCTGCGTTTTCATTTCTGTGCATAATAGCATCGACAATAATGTTGATGACAACATTGCTAATGTCGTCGTGTTCACTTGTGTTCAGTTCAGATTTTTATCTTCTAAGCATTGCCCTAACGATAATATTGACTTAGTAATACTGCTTATGGTTTTGTGCAAATTCGGCAGAGACCAAATAAAATGATTAATTATTTTCTTCTGACAGTTAATTACCTAGCGAAACGCCTGACTTTGGCTGCGTCTGCAGCATTTTCAGAAGCAGACTGAGATTGCTGAATTGTTGGATTGTAGCTTGGGCTGGTAATTATGTCTAATTTGTTATTTCCAACAAAATGTTGACAACATATGACTGAATTCACTGTTGGATTCCACAGAGTGCCGTCTTTGCTGCAAAATATTAATTGTTAAATTACATCTACACGAAAAAGTTCGATTGTTTTAGAACTTACTTAATGCGCCGACGGCGGACAAAGTTAATCCAATTTTTCAGCCTGTCAATCTCCCAACGCTTTTTCGTTGGAAAACGATAAAACGTAGTATTTTTTTATTGTTTACACGTATTATTACATCCCCAGACGCTGCAGTTAGCATTAGACATTATTATGCGACTTATTCGTAATAAATTCTTTAACACGTTCTGAAAATTGAAATCGTTTAAAGTTGTGTTTTATACATCACCCGACGCAGTAAATAGCATTTCACAATACCGTAATGTATTTGTGACAGTATTTTTTAATTTCGTCCCTTCAAAACAACTTTAAAATGCCGTTTACACAATAAATATCAATTCACAACATACCGCCGTCTCACACTGGTTTTGACATTTTTCGCCACCGGCGGCGCTGGCGTCTTCACGAAACTAGCTGGAGTCAACCCTGTCAGTTGTAACCGACCAATCAGGTTTTAGAGGCAACTAAAAAATCGTACAAATGGCGCAGCCGCTTTGCGCTTTCATTCTGTTTTGACTTTTTTCCGTCAACATGGGGTTTGTTTTTCTGCAAAGTTGCGACGAACAATTTATCAAAGTTAAGCGCAAAATCGCCAAAATGAGTTGTATCATCAAGAATTTGTTGGAAATGCAGGAAAGGGACGAAAGTTTGGACGAAAGCGAGGTTGATGAAAAGGAGGATAATGTCATACCGATTGCGATGGTACCTGCGGTGACTTTGACTAAAATAATTGATTGGGCGAAGTACCACGTGGACCATCCGGCAGAAGTCTTATCTGAAGAAGAAAGAGAAAAATCGACCAGTATCTGCGATTGGGACAAAGAATTTTTCAAAGATATGGAGATACCGATGATATTGTCGATTATCGTCGGCGCTAATTATCTGAGTATTCCGGCGTTATTAGAAGCCGCTGAAAAAACAATCGCGAATATTATAAAGAATTCAAAGTCACCCGCGGAAGTTCGAGAAAAATTTGGCGTTGAAAACGATCATACGCCCGAAGAAGAAGAACGAATTCGAACGAGAGGATTGTGGGACGACGATAACTAAGCGTTATGTGACCAATATTAACGGTTCGCAACTGATTACTGTTTAATAAAATACAGTTCACATTAGCAGTAAGTTTGCTCTGATCGCGGTCAACTAAGCTAAATTATTATTCAAAACGACTTTTTAATTAAAAACACTAAACGATAACCAATTACGGCCATTTAATACTTTATAATGTCAATCACAGATGAGACTAAAAAAAAGAAAGAAAAGATGTAAAGGCTCTTATTAACAGTAATTTGTAGTTGTTACCAGTCATAGATAAGTCTTCTCTGGCCTCCCGATCGAGTCAGTAACATATTATCCTTGCTTTTCTTGTTGAATCCATGTCTATTTATCACTGCCGTTTCCCAATCGTGTAATTAACGCAAAAAGACATTTTGTAACCACTGAAAATATACGAAATTTTATTGTAATTGTAAGTAAATATTTAAAATTAAGTACTATAACCTACTGTCAATCTTGAGTCATTTACGTCAGTGAAGGGCTTTAAATCTTCGTTGTTTTTCTTGATATAATTCGTGTAATTGCTGACATTCATAATGTCAAACCATTTGTTAAAAGTACGAAGAAAGTTTACTGTAGAGTTGGCTTCTTCTCCAATTAATAATTGGACCTGCGTTACAAGGCGCACATTCATTCGTGAAAAACTGGTCAGGTGTATGTGATTCTCTGTCAGTTTCCAGGTTATTCGAAATTGGGAACCTTGGCATTTTAGATAAGCAGCCTTTATATGATTCCACAACACGTAGCCATTATTTCACATTTTTCTTCGATTGGAGTTACCGTTGCTGTTTGCCAGACAGTTCTTACAGTTTTTATTAAGTGACGTCACCAGCACACAATTTAAACACTGAAATTTCCTGCAAAACAATCTTCAGACATTCCAAATTAGAAATTAAATTTGGGAGGTGATTTGTGCGGTCATCAGGTAACAATTGATCCAAAATTGAAATGTCATATTTACCAGACATCAAGTTTACACGCAACTGCTTAGCAATAAGACTATTATTTAGTGAAATAAATGTTGCTGCAAATTTTTCTACTTTCGTTAGGAAATTTTGATTAGAGCAGAAATCTGTGAAATTGGTCCTAAGTTCTGTATACAGGCAAGAGGTGTCAGTTGTTGTTAGCATCGTTGATGAAAATGGAAGTTCCAGATTTTGACTTATTACTGATTCTGAAGTCTGTGGTGGAAGAGGTTCTGCACACATATTTTTATCCACAGTTATTAAAAAGGCATTAAATATTTGTAAAAAAATCTATAATTTAGTTTTTAAAGATCACGGAGTGCTATGTAACGCACAACGTGATGTGTAATGCACAGTATTTTAATTACATTTTTCAATACAGTAAATAATTTTTTATTTTAAATTTAAAACTTTTGTATTCTTAAAAATTGTACGGAAGTTGGCAAATTTCCCAGCAGATGGTGCCACATTTATTTATGCAAATATCAATTTCGTACATGGTTGTTCGATAGAATTTTAATATTTAATATTATTTAAATTTATTATTGAGTCAGTTTGTGTATAGAATCTCATAATTTTATATATTTTTTATAAAATCTGCGGGACTTATGTAATGACGTAACGCAACGCCGCCACTGCGAAGGCGAGAGCGAAGCGAGGTGAACATTAGTGGTGTGCGAGGCGCAAAACCTCGAGCATCGATTTTTGGAATCGATGTTTTCAAAGTATCGATATTTTTCTAGAAAACCTCGATGTTTATTCGAGGTTTTATAAAAATAACAATTTGACGAAAATTTTTTTTTTATTTTTTTTAGTCCAGTTTTAGGTGTTCCAGTAATCCCAAACGTTAGAATTTTGCCGAGTCTGGCACTTTCCCAAACGTTTATCTGACATTTTTGAGTTGGAGCGTATTCACTATTCAACACGCTAACAGTAGGCACGTTCAGTTACTAAATGAGAACTGACTTTTGACCGTTAGATATCTTTTGTAAACCGGGTGTGATGTTTTTTACGTCACTGGTACTAAAAGACAAAGGTCAAAAAGTGACTTTTTAAAAGGTAATCTTGATAGCAGTGATTGGTCAATTTTGGTGTTTTGAGCATGCGCAAATAACGGAGTTGACTTATTGAACTGCACGCGTTCAATGAAAAGTCACTTTTACACAAAATTTATCTTTTTCAAAAGGAGAAGCGAAATTCTCTTTTAGAAACTGAACGTGCCTAGTCTTATACGCTTCAACGCTTGTAAAGTTTAATGAATTGATGACGTTTGTTAAACGTACGAAAAAAGATAAGGGGGCCAAACCCAAACGCCAAAAAAAAATTGCGCCGTAGTGGCTAGCGCCCTTAGCTGTGGATAACGCAAAGCAATTGTTTTTCAGCGGAAGTAGGGTGTCGATACTTTTTCGATACCTCGATTGTACAAAAACCTCGAATTTTCGATACCTCGAGGTAAAAAAGTATCGAGGTTTCGAGGTCGATTCGATACCTCGCACACCACTAGTGAACATGCTGCGCTTGTTACTGAGTTTTAAATGGCTCATTTATCGCGGATATGTCGATAAATATTCGATATTTTTGTTTAGATAAGTTTCTCACACTGTTTGTGAGAAATTTTTGTAATCATTACGAGTAGTTCTGTGTTTAGAATCACCGTAGATTCGAAATTTTGTGGTTAGGCTTAAAATGGCCGACGTATGAAAGACAACACAATGAAAAACGTTGCCGGTGTTGTTTTGGTTCTTTTTATATAAAGGTTGTTGCTATTTCACACTGTTTCTTATCAAATAAGTGAATTGTAATGGTACAATTTAATTATTTTTAAAATTTCACTGAAAATGGTGAAAATTTGGTGATAGAATTTAATTATTTCTAAAAATTCATTGTCTTAGACTCTTGATAATTTTTAATTTTATGTGCTAAGTTGTAATTTGTGAAGTAATTCAAAATGAATACTGAACTTTGGCTTGCTATGTGGTCATGAATCCATGCAACAAATTGCATCAAATATTCATCATAACCTGGTTTTATTGGGTAGTTACTGACGGGCCTGAGATGTTTGTAAATCTTTTTGGTATTCCACAGTTATTTCACACTTGATTATTTGGTAACAATGCACTTCCGGTAACTTGAAACTACGGTATATTTTGCTTAAACATTGCTTTTACAGTATTTTAATTAAATTTTGTAACCGTACGAGACTGTTTGTGTCATTTTTGTGATTTTTAAATTAAAAAATTCTGACACTTTACTACATTATTTTAACTTTTTAAGTAGTTCCAAAAGTTATTTTAATTTTTGATCTAATTCAATTGGTAGATAACAACAAGTGTTAAAAACGTCTCAAATGTGACGGGCTTGGGATGTTTGTAAATCTTGTTGGTACTCCACAGTTATTTCTAATTTGCTGTTATTCGTTACATGTCTCGAGACCCT
Organism: Stigmatogaster subterranea; assembly: GCA_034696085.1. Taxonomy (NCBI): domain Eukaryota; kingdom Metazoa; phylum Arthropoda; class Chilopoda; order Geophilomorpha; family Himantariidae; genus Stigmatogaster; species Stigmatogaster subterranea. Next base: position 6,137 of record JAQIWS010001144.1, on the reverse strand, counting down.
GCTACAAATTGCATAAAATATTCATCGTTTCCAGGTTTTAATGCAGTCAGGTTCGAAACCCTAAAGAGCAATGGCGGCTTTACTGTTAACACGTGCCACGTTAGTTTAAACAAACTTGCGTGGCCTGGAGATTTTTCCGCCTTCTACTTTGCGCACACGATTCCTTGGGTATTTTACAGGGAGGGCTTAATACAAATTCTCAATGTTTTTTCTAGCGTGTGTTGAGCAAGTGTGTGAGAGAGTTGTTGAAAAATTTACTTTGTCCTACAATATCTTGCTTGCCCGTGGAAGCAAATGAATGGACAGCATTTTTGGTAATCTTCCGACTTCATGCGTCCTGTAAAAACTGCTAAACTGGTTTTTCCTTTAAATCCAAAGCCTCCTCATACCATCACAGAACCACCTCCTTGAACACGATGCCTGCAATATTGTTCTTCTTGCTTTAGGTCGTGCCAGTAACTGAAATCCGTCAGGTAATATTTTCACCAATTTTTGTGGTCACAAAATGCACAAATGTTTTTATCGCGAAAAATCACATTTTGGGGTGTTCCAAAATATTTGATAATCTGTTTTGTTTCTGGTTCTGGTTTTGAAAATACGTTCCACTTTGATCGTTGTACGTTTAAATGAAGTGCCCAGTTGACGATCCCATCAAGATGCATTAGTATGGGTCCTTCAGCATCCATCATGATTCAGGTCACCTTAATCAAGTTATTTGGCCAATTCTTTTCGCTCTCTTGTTCCTTTCCCAAATTCTGCTCGATTGCTTCCCGCATTTCAGTGAGTACACACGAAAGTTGCATGGTACGTTTTTGGGAAACACGCTTGATAAAATTCGACTTCATGAGGTAACTGTGTACTGGTCATCGCGATCAACATCATCCCGTAATAAGCTCTCTCCTGTTGTTCTTTCAAAGCTTTACAACTCAGTCGAAATCGCTCCCGATCCCGAGCACGTTGAGCCAAAGTTGAGCACCTAACTTCTCTTTTCCCTTCCAACACAGGAATTAGAAATCTTAGTTGAGGATGGTACTCCACGTAGTTATCATATTTTCTCTACCACCTTTTCCGACTCTCCCGGGGGGGAAGTCCAACTCTCACCTCTACGTGGTTCCCCGGGATAAACCCACACGGGTGTGTGGTTGTTTGTTGCCATTTGTATGTTTCTGTCCATGTATAGACTGGCATGTGTGTTGCCTTTTAGGTGTGGGTGCCACTGCGCTCGAAACGTGGCACACGTGGCAGATTGTTGTTAAAGTGTGCTTGGCATGTGTGTTGCCTCAGGGGTGTTACCAGGCGAATGCCCTTGAAACGTGACACGCGGGTTAGATTCCTTTTACAGTATGTTGCCTGTGATATGTAGTGTTTTGTTTTTTGCGCCCATTATGTCCCACCTTCGTTTTGCCTGTATATTGTCACCAACATGTGTGTCTTTTGTGTATTGCCTGGCATGTGTGTTGCCTTTTGGTTGTGTTGGAGCTACAGTACCATCAATGCACTCAAAACGTGATACACGTACACGTGTGCAGTGCTTGTTGTTTTGTGTATTGCGTGCCCTCTGTGCATGTTGCCCTGTCGTTCGGTATGTTGCCTTGTAGTTCGGTATGTTGCCTTGTAGTTCAGTATGTTGCCTTTTTATTCAGTGTGTTGTCTATTCCCTGCATGGGACTAGACATGTTGTCTTTTGTTGGTATGTTTGATAGCTGTACGTTATATTCAGTAGTTCTTTTTTTTGTTAACTATATTTTCGTTGCTTTCACATTTGATTGTCGCCCTATGACCTCGATGTTTGGGCGACGTTAAAATTCCATTACTACTACTACTACTATTTTCCGACTATGAATATCATCTTCGTTCTCGTGTGGAATTCTTCAACGCAAACTATGTGTCTCTCCCTCTCGCAAATTCTCCAAATACGTTCGATTTGGAGGCAATACAATGTCCGTTGAGCCATAAATCATATCTGAAGTTTGATAATATTTCAAACTAGCTGTTTAACCCGGCGTTGCTCGGGATGTTGTTTTGCGATATGGAAGATAGAGTGAACGTTTAGTATTTCAATATCCCTCGGAATGAATTTAATTGCTACCTCTCGATATTAATTATTTGCTCGAGAGTGTACAATAATGTTATTGCAAGTAAAGGAAATGAAATGACTCAATATATTCATTATAGTGTTGATATAGGACTACATGTTTCTATTTCAACGCTTTCTTCTAAACAAAAGCATGACAAATTGCCATGCTCCCCGATTGTACCGCCCAAAATCCCCGAAAGTAGCTAAATTAGGCTAACTCCCCGATAGTCCCCGGGAACCCGGACTTTCCCCGTGACACTGAATTTTCCCACCCTCCCCGAAATTTGTAAATAGATTAGAAAACTTTTTTTTTAATAAAAATTTTGTTTTTCTGGGCAAAATCAGAATTCGATCGAATTAATAAACATTCGTCAACTAAGGATTGTTAATTAGACTTTTAGATTAGATTAGAAATTTTTTTATTAAAAATAATTTTTTCGGGGAAGTCAAATGTTAACCGGGGATTGCGGAGACGTTCGGGGGTTAAAAAATTGCGGAGTGTAGGGATATAGCGGGGATTCGGGGACCCTCTCCGGGGACCCCCCCCGTCCCCGCTTGAAAATGATTCGGGGCGGTCGGGGAGGTCCCCGCCCGGTTTTGGGCGGGACCCCTGTCATGCTCTATTCTAAACAATGTTTTTTGTCTTTTGATCTAGTGCCGACTTTGGAGCAAGCAACATATAGTTGCCCATGGGAAAAACAGGGACCTTGAAGGTCTTTTTTTCTCAATGAGAAACTCTTCGTTATTTATGTCATCATGATCATAATTTAGTTGACATTCGTATTTAATATTCAAATGATTTGATGGAGTAAGAAAGGCATATTTTTCAGCAAGAACATGAAGCTGTTGAAATCTCGTGGTGATTTCTTGGATCAATCTGTCCAGTGAAAAAAACATTTCTCTCCTTAACTAAGTTTCATATGACAATTCAACATCTCGTGACTTTTCACCTACCATCAGTTTCTTCTTTCTACATCTACGATCCATGACTATTCCCAGATCATCGCAAATTTCTTTGGCGTAAACTATTGAATTGTTAACTACGTCGTCCCTGTTTTCAGTTAAAAATGTTTTTAAAGCCTCGAGTTTTATGTCACATTGTTATATACTCAATCCTTTGGTTTGGCGGTAGACCTGTGTGTCTTTAATTTCTAGAAGGACGGATCCCCAAAGACCAAGAAAGCACAAGAAGGAATACGATTGTTATGCAGCACGCCACCATCTGACCTGGTAACTCTAGTTTCTTCTTCACCCGTTAAATGTTCTACAGCACTTATGATATGATATGCGAGAAATTTTTTTTTACAACACGGACAGCATCTCCTCGTGCACTCCACCGAGTTTCTACCACACGCTTGACATTTTGACCAGTATTTGAAATAAGAATATCCCAGTGATGGGTTGAGGAAGAAAAAAACGTAAACAAACGTTCCATAGTTCCAAAAAACGTTACAGAATTCACAGCAACAGAAGCTGCGTGTACACCCGCCAAATTCAGTGAATGATTTGTGCATGCAACAAATTCTGCTTTTCCATTAATCTTCTTGATGCGTGTCTGAACGCCAGTATGTTGACCAGCCATCACAGCAGCATTATCATATGCTTGTCTTCGACAGTTTTGGATATCAATTCCGTCGTTTTCTAATTTTTGCAAAATCATAGTTAAAATATTCTCGGCAGTTTTACCTTTTTTTTCAATGAAATCAACAAATGATTCCACAACCATCACTTTAGTTCCATCGATCATAACGTAGCGCAATGCTTGACTCATTTGTAGGGTTTCTGGTTCGAATATATTCAAACCGTAAAACCGCGTTTTTCGGTTTTTATATAATACAGTACTGAATTTGTCAAAATTTACATTTTTTCGTTCGTAAAAATTTGAGATTGGAAGAGTTTAATTGTTAACCTCAATTTGTGAGTGGTGTTATTAGTATTCTACAATCTACACCACACATTGTTGGATTTTTAAACTGTAGTTCAAAGAATGCCTGAATTTTGCATTTTAAGTCCATTCTTTAGAACATTATTTACAAGTTTTATCTCGATCTATACGATATCTTTACATGGTGAAATTTAAGTTATAATTACTTAAGGAATTTGTTTCCTGATTGGCTAGTTGTATAGCAGTGTATGGTAGTAGTTTTGTGAACATAAAAGTCAACAGGAATATTCATTAAACATCGCGCCGCTACCAGTCGCTATCGCTAATTTCAACAATGGTAGCGCGCAGTTCCCTATTTTCCGCTATTTTTTCAACAAATGATTAATCTTGTTACAAATACTTTACCGATTAATTTGAAGCTTAAAATGTTTAATAAAAATGCTTATTACACTTTAACAGCGACATTTCCTCAAATAAATTATCACTAAGTCGATTTCTAATGGGAGTTAACATTAACATAGCGCTCGACACTGTATGTTGCGAGATCAACTGTTATTGTGTCGTAAACGATGCGTTACATATCCACCCTGAACAATGACGTCACGTGAAATGTCAGTACTGTATTACCCAATGCTTTTCTGGCGGCTGAATTAAAAATACTACAAATTATTGTATCAGACAAAAAAAATTTGTTGTAAGTAACATTATATACAATTAAAAAGTAATAATAAATTTTTTTAAAGTAGCGCAAAAATAGCAAAATTTTTACGAAAATAATAAAAAGAAAAAGTAGCGACGCTACTAGCGATAGCGCTCGAAACCCTGATTGTACAACAGTTAATTTCTTCGTTTTGTTATTCTACTTGCTGGAAAAGTTCGAAATTTGTAATTTTTTAGTAACTTTGACATACAGAAATCAACGTTTTGTAATTAAATTAACAATTGTGTGAAAAATGGCTCTCACGGAACCCTCACAAAATATCTTTGTTTGCTTCGTGAGATGAGTTCAAAATACCTTAGATTTAATGTTAAACCGTCCGTCATTTTTAATATAAGGTCGAAAATCATCCAGATCTTTCATAGGACTTGAAACTTTGCTAATCTTAACGGTTGCGATAATTGAATATTATAATATAATAAATTGAACATTGAGAGCAAATATTGCTGAATGTATACTTGTATAACTACTTGTACACTATGTTGAGTAGCCGTAATTCTCAAGTTAAATTTTGTGTTTCAGCAATGCAATCTGGCCACATTCACGATAAATTATTACGTTTGTGCTGAGAATTATTTGCATGTCTTTGGTTTCAATTATTTTCGTCGTCAAAACATTTCTTTTTCAGCCGTATGTCTATTGTTTCGGCGTTTGCTGTTTACATACTTAGTTAAGCATAAAAAATTTAAAGAGGTAACTTAAATCGAAAAATGGTTGTCGCGTACGTTTAATAAACCAGCGGTACTAAAACTAAATTTTTTTGTTAAGGCTTGAATAGTTAAATTTAAGTAGTTGAGCATAATTTGCTGTAAATTTACCTGAAATTGTGTAAAATAAAATGATGTAATAATGTTAATAAACGTTAACTGCGATATTTTATGCATTTCAATTTATTTCTTTGTTTTGATTTTCCTTTTATAAATTAGTATTAGGGCAGGCTATATGGGGAACCCAGTTTATTTTTTCCGGTATTTCTGTTGAAAATGCGCACATATTATAATATAATAATCTATCTTGATCGTTTTTTTACGCTGATTCCGAATCCGTTTTCTGATTTGTTTTATATGTAATCAATTTTGTATTCTTATTAGCTAGAATGATACGATTACACAATCCTGATATTAATTTAATACTAAAAATTATATCGTGTTGTAGCTAAGGCATGAAAAATGAGACAGTTTACCAAAAAATTCAAATTTTGTTATTGTATTATACAAATACAATTTATTTTTATAGCTAAGGGAAATCTTTGGCTGCTTTTTTATCATTGTAATAAAAAAACAATTCTTCATCAATCTATATATTTCTTGAAGCATAAAATACAATGTGAAATTTGCTGTGAATTTCTATTGTTTTTGCCCAATATGTTTGTCTTCTTCCCATGATTAATTAATCGACCTAGAGTTCCATCTTCTTTGCTGGCATCCACCCTCCATTCTCTTTTTCCAATCTTGTAG
>JAQIWS010001143.1:0-13098 GCA_034696085.1 Stigmatogaster subterranea | reverse complement strand
AAAAAATTCAAAATTTCTAAAAAATTCAAAATTTCTAAAAAATTCAAAATTTCTAAAAAATTCAAAATTTCTAAAAATTCAAAATTTCTAAAAATTCAAAATTTCATCACATTTTCCAGGACACCAAAAAATTTCAAAACATCATTAAAAATCATGAAAAAAAAACAAGATAATTTTTATTCAAGAAGGACAAGAAAATTAAAATGTCCTACTGTGCAGAATTCACAAAAGGAAATGTAATTCCACACTGGTACCTAATTACTTCAACCAATTTCGGTATAATAGAATCATCACAACCTTACTTCACAGTAGGGGTTAACATCTCATTAAAACCCCCCAAAAAAACTACATTACTCTTTGTAATTTTAATTAAAAATTTCATTATCTCTCATCACCACAGGTGAATGCCACAGGTGATGTCTATTCCAAAGAATAATATTAAAATAATGATATAAATATGTTACCACTCTGATTCTGTTGTGCGGTGCCATATCGATCAACATCTGCTTGAGGGAAAATGGCAAGACTACCACTCCTTGTAAAACACAGTCAGCGTAAACTTGTAATTTTGCTGTCGGTTGTTTTTGAGTGAATCCCAATGTCAAAGATGTAGCTCGAGATTGAGCTTCTTTCAATGTCACGTGTTGAGTTCTTGCGCGGGCTTTTTCGGTTGTGATGATTGTTACTGCAAATAAAACGAAATTATAATGATTTTTATATGTTGGATAACTTAATTTTAGGTTATAAAGCTAAAAATTAACATTTTTCAATGTTTTATGAATTTTTGCAATGTAATTTTTGGTGTAATTGCTAAAAAATTACTGTAATTTTTACACATATTATCTTTTTTCACAGTTATTCATGAATTTTAAACATCGTTTTTTAATTTTACTCAACTTAATAGCCATTTATTTATTTACTCTACTTTTTTTTTTAACTTCCCATATTTGAAATGTCTTTAACCCAAACTTGGAGGACAAGTTTTTTGGCGCGCTTATTCATTCGAGTTAATTAAACTTTTATTCTTTTGACTCATTCACAAGGTGAAATAAGGTTAGTCATAAGGATATACACCTATGTACAAATATAGTAGGAAGTTTAAACCACCGTGGTTTTATATACTGTATATTGTCACTCAACAACCAAAAAATTAATTTCAAGGCTTATTTCATTAAATTTTTAGTTGAAAAAATTATCGTTTAGCATTACAATAGAACTAAAATATAATCTTCGACATATTTTAATGTATAACAGTTTTTTATATCTTAATTTCGGATTAAATTACATTTAACGTTGAATAAAACAACAACCAAAAATTTTGAAGAAATTAAAATTCCAGTAACGTAAAGGATGAGTCAAGATGTGGAGTTAAATTAGCTTCTTACATTATAATTGTCTAAATAAATGAAAATTAAAAAACAGGTAATGTAACGGTTACACAGTTGTATTTCTGCCCTTAAGTTGTGTTTAGATTTTTAAATCAGGTAAAAATAAAATTCAAGGTCGAGGATGGTGAGTAAGAAAATATTAAAATTAGAAGAAAAAATGCTTTAGGGTTTTGGATAGGGGAAATTTCTCGTCAGAGCGTTGTTCTGAGAAATTCAAAATTTTTATTCAAAAAATTAAAAATTGAAATATTCAAGTTATTTAACAATTCATAAAAATTTTAATGCGCAGTCATCAATAACCTTAAATCTCCTTCAACCGCAAATCCCACTGAAAAAAAATGCCATCTGTTAAATCAAAACAAACAATAGAATGAGATAAAATCCTACCACAAAATCCCGCATTTTAAAACAGGTCATCACATTTATTATTCCACCCGCGTGTTACTCCCTCAGGTGTTAACCGTGTACCTGCATTTAAACGCTCACTTTCACAAAACTCGATTACTTATCAACTGACCATCATTTTGGCGGGAGAAATCGTGCGTGAAATTTTTTTTCTCTCGCGGAAAAAATAAAAGACAATCAAAAACAAGAAAAAGTTCCTCAACCACACCTGCTCCCAGGTGAAGAATTGAAAGGTAAAACGGACAACGCAGAAGACATTCTTATCTCGTCTTTTCTCATTTACTCCCACCCACAGGGGTTAATAAGATAGGGCAATTTGGGTGGGCACGTGAACTTTGACCCCCTACAAATCACGCAAAACAAGCTTGCATCAATCGGATCACCTCCCAAGAACACGGGGTCAAATTAATTTGCTCCTGGTTCAGGTTAAATTGGTCGACAAATTGTTGTTATTTTTGCTAAAAATGAAATTGACCTTAGGTTTATAGCTTTATGAATATGTTTTGTATTCATGTTGAAGCCGCGAAAAGTATTGTACAATGCAAATTTAACCTTCAACAAGAGCGTTGAACACTGAGATTTTTGTGTTTCGTGTTTATACGTTGGCAGCGGTGTAATAAATTGGCGTGAGGAGAGGCTTAAGGAAGGAAAAAATGTGGATGGACATCAAAGAGTTAAGGATTCTCAAGGATTCTTGGTAATAATATGGTTTCTCAAGAGATGATATCACAAAGAGTTATTGTTGAAGTTGGTGAGAAAATGAGTATTTGCGTTGTAAATTTCAAAATAAGGATTACATTAAAGATATATTCATATATTTATAGTCACAAATAAAGCTAATTACACGCTTGATTGCCTTTGCAGTAATTTACATATTAAAAATCGAGATAATAAACACCTACGCGAACTGATTTACTCACATTCCCGCCCAATAAACGCTGACGAAACCCCACCCATGTTTAACAACCCACAGAAAATGGCTCCCGGGACTCCTGCAGTTATGTTCGTCCGTGACAGATTTCTATATCGATAAAATTTTAAAGTTAAGGTCAAGATAAGTTTTCTTATATCTCAAAGCTAAAACATAGTGAGTATAGTTTATTGTGCAATAAATTCACTAAAATTGCTTCAATTAATATTTAATAATTAAATACTGTATTTTTAATTGCCTTAAAGATATGTGTAAATTTTTTTTAATTGCACAAGATTTAAATTTTAAATTAATTAAGTGACGAAAGGTAGATCATAAAATTTGAGTTGAGTGACAGATGTGTGTCAAAACCAAGATGATAAATTCGTTCTAGATTCACATTAATCCCTTAGATCATGCTTAAAATACGGGTCACGGTTGAATAAGTCATTTAAATTATCACCAATGATAATAAATCTCGATCTTTTCGTCTCAAAAACAAACAAAATGAGTTTTTAGTTATCTAATAACGAGTTTTCAAGGATATGAATAATATCCAATCAATAACTTAGATGAAAATATTTAATAATAATGGATGAGATGAGACGTATATTTGGCATGGAAGAAAAGAATTTGAGAATAAAATTGAGTGGGTAGTTTTAAAAGCTTCTTTGATCATTCAAAGATGAGGTCAATTCAATTGACAACAAAGAAATAACGAGACAAAAGAATCCCACATTCCCTATTTAATGATAACGTCCCACTAGCTATATAATCAAGTTATCACTTAAGTAACTTATCAAATAAAGAAACACGTGTACTGTAGAAGTTGAGAATCTGTCAAAAGAAGCGCCGTGAGTTATGTAGAAAATGTTTTATCAAGGGGCAACATTTAACCTTCATAATTAAACTGATATTGACTGAAATCTAGCAAATTTTCGAGATTTTGGTTCTAATTTTGTTCAACAATGACAATTCACGCCATTTTAAAATCGTGAACAATGACGTCACTCAATCTCAAAACTCCAACTAAACCTTTATTTAATGTAAAAACTTGGCTTTAATCCAAATATTATTAATTTATTATACATCAAAAATTAATATTAATCCAAAATATTTCTTTAATAAAACCATCAATCAAACACCGTGATATCATGGTAATTATATTTATGATAATTGGATGCGTGTCAAACTTATCTAATTCTTTTTTCTTAAGCAATTGAATATATTTTTTTTTTTACCTTGATTGATGTGTCTTGAGAGTAGAAGAGTAAACTTATGTCTCGCACCAGTGAACTCGATGCTGATGAGCATCTGCGGGCTCCGCCCTGGCCGACGGGGATAAATATCTCGGATGGAGACGAAAAATTCATCCTCCGCAATTGCGCTTTCGATTTCTTTAGACAAACCTGCAAAAAAATTAAATTTTCAAGATATATATTTTGTAATTATCAAATTTAAAGAAGAAAAATGAATAAATTTTAATTTTTCTTAAATTTTTTGTGATGACGAAAAGGCGAATGGAATTTAACGTGAGATAGTTTTTAATTAATTTTTGGACAGTTATTGCTTAAAAATTTAAAAATTTAAAAATTTTGAGTAAATTAAGCAAAATAATTTTTTTTTGAAGAAAAAGTGTTAAAAATTTATTTTGGGGTTAAATGTTGTATGAGAAGATATTAGGTTACTTTTTATTTGGGTTTTTGATAAATAAAAATTATTTGATTTATTTCTGTCTCAAGATTAAATTTTTTTTTTTTAAACGCGGAATGCGAAAAAATCGTTAAAAATATTTGCAATTTACTTTTTAGCGAAATAAACAAACTATAAAAACCGTAAAAATCAACTTACTAATTTAAATTAAATTCAAAACACGAATAAACCATTTAAATAAATTTAACCAAAAATACCTACGACGTTAATCCGAATTTATTAACCTATTTTTATTTTACTCGTTAAAAATAAATAATTAAGAAAAACTTAACTTACCTCTATCAAATGCGTGGTAATAAGCAAACGCCGAAGTTAAAGTTACACAGAGTAAAAAAGAAACAACGACGTTCATGGTTTAAAGTTGTCAACTTAAATACAAAATAAATTTTTAAGAAGTTGAGGAACTTCTTAAAGTGAGCTCTGAGAAGCCCACTAATGAACTCGACTGAAATAACAAGAGGGGAAGAATAAAAAGTAAAAAAAAATAGAAAAAAGTGCCAAAAAAAGTGAAAAATAAAAAAATGTACATGCGCACTTCTTACCGGTTGGTAATTCAAGCAACGTATCAGTGTTCGTAAAAAAATTGACTTAAAAAGAAAAAAATTTAAAAATTTTAGATGGGTTTTGCAAGTGGCGCCATCGTGTGGCGGTGAGTTGAGAAATTGTTAATTTCCAAAAAAGGAAGAAATTTGTTGAAGAAGAAATAAATGGTGTTAAAAATGTGAGAATTTAGTGGAAATCGTGGTTAAAAATTTTACAATGAAATATTTGTAAATAATTAACGAAAATTAAAATTTTTTTAAAAATTTACTTAAAAATTTGTGTTAAACGTTAAAAAAACTTGAATAAAAACTTTAAAAAGTAATTCATAATTAAATAGTCAAATTTTAATCTCAATTTTAGCATTTTTAAAAGTTTTTAAGATGACGTCAGTTCTAAACTAACTTTGTAGGTTGACACTATGACGCCACCGCGCGGTAAGTGTTCAAAAACAAATTCTATTTACTGATTTGTAACGAATTAAAATAACTATCGAACATATTTAGCAGTGAGATAAATTATACTATTGATTTTTAAAGATATTAATAACTACTAAATATAAATCAAGAGTTGTTTTTAATTTATTTTGTGCATTTTTCGTTCCCTAGTAACGTAATCGGCTTCCTTAGTTACATGGCCGACGACCACGGCGACGGACAAGTGGGCGAAAATTATCGATTTTTCTTTCAAAAACTTGGTTTACGGATATTTCCACTGTTTATGTGTTACTATGGTTAAGAGTTTCACCTAGTTTTGCGGAGGTAAGCACGTGCGGATTGATTAATTCTTCAAAAAGCGTAGAAAAGTAATTTTTCAAGGCAGAAAACGACGGGTAAATTCAAAATGAAACGCGGAAATAGATGAAATCCTGGATAAAATTTCAAGCGGGGAAATCACACGAGTGAAAATAAATGTAAGTTGGTAATGATACTCGATGTACTTGTAGTTCGATATCGCTCATGACCATCTTTATAAAAATAATAAACGATCCGATTTGAGATACGTTTCGGAGAAAACTGAATCACTCAAGTTTTGAATATTATTTTATAGTTTTGTCACTGAAATCCAACTAAATTATATATAATAAACACTCTATTACACATATTATTAATTAAACATATTTTTTACTTACTCATTTTTCCACCATTAAAATTTTTCAAAATTAACCACTTCATTTTTTACCCAGTTTTTAACTTGTTTAATCACTTATCGTCAAAAAATAAATTTACAAAACTGTTTAACTAATTACTAAACTAATTTTAAACCTAATAAACAACCAACTTCATAAATTATTCAACTCATCAACAACTTAAAATTCCTCCGCGACCGTTCCACCCTTAAATTACCCAAACCGCTTAAATTATAAAATTACAAACTTTAATCGCCACCACTTATTTATTATTTATTTCTTCAACTAGGTTTCGACAACCGACACCGACAAACAACCATTAACCCTCGAAAATGGCGCCGAAAGGGTTCGTCGCCTGTAAAGTCTGCGGTCGAATATTCGGCGAATGGTCAATCGGTTTTCACGAACCAAAATGTCTACAAAAATCGACTAACGAACATAATAAATTAAATCCACGTCAACGTCAAAAAAGAGAAGTCATCGCAAAACGCGCTCAGGAAGAAATTAGACCGACAACTGCGGTTTTGGAGCATCCTCGGATCCTCGACGAGTCTAAAATGGTGGATATGACGTGTTACCGAGTTGCTAGACAGAGTACGGTGACTTTGCCAAAAGCGAGTGGTCGGATACCTCAGCTTGTTGCGAAGAAATATGGTGATAAAACGAGGAAAAGGGTTAAAAAGGGACGTGAGGTGCACGTTGTGCAGTCGACGCCTACGGCGTGTACGAGTTGTGGACGAAATTCGTTGCCCGAACGCTTCCATAGTCATTTGTCGAATCAGCAGAGAGTTAAATCGAAGTCTGCTGAGAATTTGAGTCAAGGGAAACAGCAGAGGAGTGTGGTGGATAAGAATAATAATCGGTTGTATATGCCTCCGATAAAGTCGAAGGAGGAGAGGAAAGAGGTGAATTATGGGGGTTTGAGAAAGAGGGGTTTTGGGGTAATAAGTGTTTGTAGGGAAAAGTTTGAGAAATTTGTCAATATTTCTTAAAATTTAATCAAAATTTGTTGATATTTATCGAAATTTGTTGATATTTATCGAAATTTGGTGAAAATTGACAAAAAATTGATGAAATTTGACGAAATTTGGTCGAAAATTGATGAAATTTGGTGAAATTTGATCGAAATTTGTTCGAAATTTGGTGAAAATTGAAAAAAAAATGGTTAAAATTTATTGATAATTGACCAAAATTTGGCACAACTAAGTGCAAACCATGCCAACAAAAATTTTATCGAAATAACCATAAACCTTTAAAACCCAAAATTCTTTAAAAACTAACTCACCAATCAACCACAATTCAAAAAAAAAAACCCAACACGTTCTCCTTTTTATTCCTCTAAATATTAAACCAACACGTTAACCCCTTCAACTCCACTTAACCCACAACATAAACAACAATATCATCACTTAACAACTCCTTAACATACCATACCATCCTAACCTCAATCTAATCCACAGACGACTCAACCTCAAGGACGTATCGATGTAAACGGCTACCACGCGAGGGAACCCCTTCAATTAACCCCGTGTCCGAATTGCGGTCGAACATTTTTCCCAGACAGACTCGACGTCCACGTCCGAAGTTGTATGAAAACACTACCGGTTCCAATTGCCAATCGAAGTGCACCTGCTTCGTACAACGTACAGGTAAAAACCAAAAAAATACAAAAATACAAAAATTATTGATTTTTTGATGTTTATTTTTATAATTTTTGTAAAATGTTTTAATAGTCACCACCACAAAGGAAGTTTATTATCTGTTATATTTGTGGACGTGAGTTTGGTTCATTGTCCATTTCGATTCACGAGCCGCAGTGTATGAAGAAATGGGAAATCGAAAACCGCAAATTGCCAAAACACCTGCAGAGAGCTCGACCGAAACGACCAGACACAATCATGTCAGGTAAAGATAAATTAAAAATGGAAGGGAATAAAATCACGAGTGGTAATGGAATGGTAATCGATGATTTATGAAGTGGTGGTCGTTGTGACAGGTGTCGAAAAATCGATAGAAAGTTTGCGCACTCGAGTTTAAAAATAGTTATTATTAATTGGAAGCTTTTTTGACAGGACATTTTTCGGTCAAGTTTCAGTAAAATTTGACTAGTTTTTACTAAATTTTTACTAAATTTTTGTCAATTTTTGGTCAAATTTGGTCAATTTTTTCCACCAAATTTTAGTCAAATTTCACCAATTTTTTTTATCAAATTTCGTCAATTTTTTGTCAATTTTCACAAATTTTGTACAATTTTCACAAATTTTGACCAAATTTCACAAATTTTTTGTCGATTTCCACCAAATTTTAAGTGCAAAAACTAAATATTTAATCTCTTCTTTCAATTTTAGAACGAGGTACACTCGATATTGACGCAATGGCTGAAGCAGCGTGGAAAGTTCACTTGGACCAACTGATCCCGTGCGATAAATGTGGACGTAAATTTTTCCCGGATCGATTGGAAGTTCATTCGAGGTCGTGTAAAGACGTCAAACAACGTCCGAGATAAAAAATAACTATTATAATAAGAAAAAATACCTCACAAAACTCGCTCAGTTTGTTAATAATAACAAATCACTGTAAAAATCTCAGTTTTTCTTCTTAAAGCCCCACTCGTTAAAGTTAAATTAACCAAACTAAAAATTTTAAATTGTGTTAAAACCAATGTATATATTTGTTAAAATAATGGACGAGTTCTTGTCAATAAAAGTCAAGAATATTTTCAACCGTGTCGTGGCTCCATCAAGGTCAACGATGACGCTATAAAAAGTTGTTGTAGCAACAAGTTATTGATTTTTAGTCGTTCTCTAACATGGTGACCCAGTAAAGCGCAGTATTCTTGAAAAAGAATCAATTTTTTTAGTTTCATTGTTGAATTTGTTAAATAAAACAATGGTCTGTTGCATCGTGATGAGAAGTTGTTTAATAACACGTAACACATTGTCACAAAAGATAATAATCATCTAACAATGAAATTTCAATTGTCGATCGGGGTGAAAATAAATTGTTGTAAAAATATCAAAAAATTCTAACAGTGGAATAATTTTGTTGTCGATCGATGCGAATTTAATTGTTGTAAAAAGAAACATTGTTCAATCTTTCTAAATACACACTAGAGAAAATAAAATTCCAATTGTTTAGCTACAATTGCAACAAACATGAAAACTGACGTAATGTGCAACAGTGCGTTATTGTTATATACAGCACATTTAAAAGCCCATTGTTTTTAACCCTTAATCAGTATTAATCTACCACGAAAAATCATCATGACCCAAGCTCGGGAAAAATGTACAATTGCAAAATTCGTCGTGCATTAATTAATTTACTTAAAAAATCGATTTTATGAATATTTATTATTTTTCTTACGAATGTTGATCCACTTTAAGATTCGAGATTAAGATTGTAAAATAAAATAATGCAAAGTAAATTCCTACAATTAATTCGGGGAAAAAATCAAAATGTCGGAATATTCAGTTTTTAGTTTCCATTTAATTTTGTAGTGTGCTTCTACAAAAGAACGTGACGTTATTAATTCTTATCAACGACGTATTCAAACATTTTAAAATCTTATCTTAAATTAATCTTAACCAACAAAATAACAAAGTCATCACTTTAAACGCCTTAAATTAACATAATTTCGACATAATAAACAATAAAATCAATATTTCGATGTTGGTAATAATTTTTCCACATACATTTCACTTTTTTTCATAAATTCCAAAAAGTTCAAAAATTACAAAATAATCATAACAAATGACAGAGAAAGATTCACAATCGTTTATTTAGAATTATTATTATTATTACTAACATTAGTTAATTACTTAATCGTACCCTTTTTTTTGGTTAGAAACTGCAAAATTTTTTTAAATTTGAGCAGAAAAAAAAAGGTTTTTTAATACCGGTTATCACCGGCAGCCATTTGTTGACGAATTGCACTGGACGCTGCGGTTGCAGCCGCATTTTGCACGTGCTCGTTTCGTAGAACTCCACTCGCGAATTCCTGCTGCGCCTTAGCGAAACTGGCGCCAGTGCTACGGTACAACCGATGAACCTAAAAACAGGAAAAATAAATATAATTATGCAAATTTTATGCAAATTATTCAAAAAGACATTATATAAAAAAGCGTAGATTTATTAAATTTTTTTGACGAAGTCTAAAATCTATTTCTTAACAAACTAAATACGACTTTCAAAATCTAAATTTCTATATTTTTAACCTTACCTTATACAGCACGATTGCGCTACAAATTGTCAATAAGGTAAACCCCGCAGCAGCTATCATACACACAATCTTAGCTCCCATATTATCCGCTTTGATGGCTTGAACCCAGCCACTACAAACACGCAAGAACGAGAAAAAGGAGAAAAAAATAAAATAAAGTAAATAAAATAACTTAAACATAAATTTAAAGGGGATTTTTTTAAAGTAAATAAATCATGCGAGTAATCGTCACCAGGGATTAAAAGGCACAGCAAACCATAAATAAGTTGATTTTCACACTGGAAACACTAAAAAAACGGAAAATAAAAATAAAAATGAAGAAGTAACTATAAAAATAAAAGAAAAGTGTAGGAATTAGTGGTAGGCTTAAAACCGCAAGCAAAAAAGCGAGGGGGAAAATAATTCGGAATATGGAGACATAAAATGTCGGCGGTCTTGCAAATCGAGTTTCATCATCCCCCATACGTAGAATTGTAGACACGTCAGTCAAATTTTATTTTTTGGGTTTGGACGGCTACCTTGAGCAGCATGAGGCAATCGCCGAGGCAAGCTACAGCAAACAGGAAACCAATGAGTAAAACGATGCCGCCGACAGCGTAGGAGGATACCGAGTGAGGGCTGCTTTGGAGTGTCATCAAACCACTGATAAAGCCACTAAAATATAGAATGAAAATTTTAAAATCGGAGATCAGGGATATTACAAAGTCGGATTGAATTTTGGTATCATAAATAAAAAAATGGCGTTGTTGTTGGATTGATTAAAAATTTAAATTTTGTTATAAATCAATAAAGTTAGTTAAATTTACACTTAATGAGTATTTGTACTGAGTAATATGTAAAAATGAGTTGGGATTTTTCAAAACTTTTCAAAATTTTGTTGACTGCAATATTGTCACCTTTCCTAGCATAAAGAAATTTCATCAACAAAGAATCCATAAAGAAATTATGTATTTGGATAATATAATTTACGTGGTCAAATAAAAATTTATATCTTACCACGATCCCATACTAGGAATTCCAACTGCGAAAAGACCAGACACGATGCATTGGAAAAAGAAAATGAAGAAAAAGACGAAAAAGTTGAACGAGCTGTCACTTCTGAAATAAGTTAAAATCAAGAAAATAAATAAAATCTCACGATTAAATAATGTTAATTTTTAAAAAAAATTACCTGAACGCTTTGTAGACAGGCCTAAACCAACAAATGTATGACATCGGGGTGAAAAGGATTAAAAACATCAGCCCCAGGCCAAAAGTCGTTGCTCCTCCGTCACTTGAAGTCACCAGTAAAGCTAATCCACCGAGAACGTTTAATAACATCACGCACGTATGAACTGAGACGAAAAATAAAAATTAGAAATTTTAAAGTAATAACGAGTAATAATAAAAACATTAATTTTCTTACACATCCATAAATAGTACATGGTTCTGACCAGCTTCTGGAATTCGAGTGGAATTTCTAAATTGATGTCTTGGTAAAAACACGGTCCCACGCAGAATTTCTCGGGTAATGGTGGCCAGTTATTTTTTTGTACTACTTAACAAATTCAATCCAAAATCAAACTAATTTAACCACGACTAAACCAGATTTTTACCATTATACGACGCGTTTCTCAACGCTTCTTCTTTCCTCTGCAATTCAGCAGCTTTCCTTTCCAATTCCTAAACGAAACAAATTACTCTCACGTTCACATCTCACAAAATACCGTAATCACAAACTTCTTGTCTCCGTTGTAATTCATCAGTGGTGATTTTTTGTTGTGCTGAAGGAGTGTAAGCGGGCGGTGGCTCAGGAGTTGGTTGCATTACCGCTGGTTGTGAAGTGGAAGAATAAGGTGTTTGGGTCATCGGAGGTTGATATTGAGGTGGATTCGCCGCTCCTCGTCCCTAAAAACAACGCATTACCCTCAAAATATATTTTTTAATGTTTTAAATTAAACTTTAAAACCTACAACGCTCATTTTAGCTCCACCTTCGTTGGCAAACGGATTATAATCATCGAGTCCTTTTTGGCCAGCTGCACTCCTTGTTGCTTGCATCACAGCAGGATCCTTTAATAAATACACAATAGAAGCTGATCAAATCACCCATTAATCGATACTAAATGTATTAATGTTTGATCTTTTGAGAAAATAGTCTAAAGTAGTGGATTTAGACCGTGGAATAAAAATAAAGTCGAAATTTGTTGTAGACAAATGTCAGCTTTTGGGTGGGAAGCACCGTTAATATTTTGATTTTACTTACTGCAAACGGGTTATTCGGCTCAGGATCACCGAACGGGTTGCTATCTAATCCTGACATGATCGGGTTAATAATTTGTAGTTTAGTTTGATGATGTCGTGGTTATTTTTTCGTAAAAGATTGGGTTTCGTCACGGTGAAATTTCACGTCATGCGACCGACTCAACGAAATAGCGAGTCAGCTCCGCAGTAAATATGGTCAGGTGATCATTTGTCATCGTTTTACAAAGTTAAGGGTGGTTTATTTTATCTTGGGTGTGGTGAGGTAAAGGTTCGAGTAAAATAAAATGAATCTGTAAATTGATTAATCGCAGTACGCAGGAATAATATCAGAATTTTTTTGATTATTTCTTAACATTCAAAAATTCGGTTGCATTGGGTTAAATATTTAAAACATTAGTTGGTGTGAGTTTGTTTAAAATTAGATTGTTATGATTTACTGTTAAACTTTGTTTTAAAAATTGAGTTAAGTTGTTATACGGATATATTAAGTTTTACTATCCACCAAAAGATGGCGGTTTATTTAGTTACTCCTATCTGGTTATCTAGGTTCT
>JAQIWS010001142.1:0-13138 GCA_034696085.1 Stigmatogaster subterranea | reverse complement strand
TTTTATTTTTTGATAGGTATTTGCAGGACGCTGTGATTAATTTAGACATGAACAACTCGATCACCAGAGAACATGTGGTAGTGATAATGGATTCTCTCATACTGAAATTGCAACAATTCCTGAAAAGCAATCCTACGAGCGATCACAGTCGAACTGCAAAAATGTTATTGCTAGCTTGCAAGTCAATTAAGGCTTAGTAAGTCAAACGAAAGAGCAAAAATATATAACACGCGTTTGTTTGTTTTCCTTCTATGAATTAGAAATCGTTCTTCATTATATATTTTAGTAAAATCTTTAATTTCTTTTCTTTTAGTATCCTTGCAATATTGTAATCGTGCAAGTTTAATTTAAGCTCCAAATCGGAGCATTTATATAATGTAACTTGATATGTTCTTTGTTATTAAGACTTTTCAATAAAAAAAATTTTAAAACATTTTTGGAATTTTATTAATATTTTATTTTATTGCATGGTTTGTGACAAAGGTCGTGAAAAGCTCCAATTAAAATTAAGCAAATTAGATAAATAAGTTTTTTCAAAAAAAATTGGTGGCAAGATTCAGAAGCTTTCAGGCACAACAAGGACTATCGGTCATAATTATTGCATCGATTCCATAAGTATCAAGCAGTTGGATCAAAAAGTTTCGATCTCCGACGGGATCAAGTCCGATTGACCGAACGTGGTTCGATGTTAGCTGTTTGTCCTGAGAACGAGACACGTCGAGTAGTACGCGGAATAAATTATTATTTAAATTTCGGAAATAGCTGTAATGAAAAAAAATATGTGTTGGAGGTTAGTTAAAAAATTTCGTTTTAGATAATTACTCGGTGAAAAGCATTTCTTCACTGTTGTCAATTTCGGTTTGATCTGCGGAAAGTTTTCTATAAAAGAAATTAAATTTAAGATTTGTTTTTAATTTTATCTAACGAAAGTTACACACAAACCGTAAACTTGTACTAAGTTTAAATAATTTATCCTTGTCGGCGGAATTGATCGCGATTATTTTTTGTAAATTATGTGCGCTGCATTGAACATTCTGATTGTCGACATAAATATCGTACAAATGTGGCTTTCCTTCTAATATTTTGTCCGTCGTGCCTGGAATTACCGATAATTTAAATACTCGAGACAATAACTTGCGAGATTAAGTAACTTACAAGCCACATAATTTATCTGGTTTTCTAGATAATCTACGTCACCAACGCTAACATAAAACAATGGATGAATAATTTTGTCAATTATTTCGGGTGTATCGTGCAACACCAAACAGCTTGAGCAATAAACTACACGAAGTAAATTATATCTTTTAGGTTACGATCATTAAAAATAAATACTTGACGAGTGATGAACCAACCTCGATAGCACACAACTCCTATGGGCGGAGGCGAGTAAAATAATATTTTCTTTTTTAGCAATAAAGCTTTCCACAAAAGAAAAATTTGTTCCCCAAAAAAATTTACAAATTGAGAAAAACAGCCAATGGGATGTGGTACCTATTAAATTTTGATTTTAGCATGTTTCCAATGCTACGAACACAATTATTTTTCTCACTTTCGGCAGGATTACAGGTCGCAATATTTGGCAAGATTCGGCTTCATGATTATCGCCATTCATCGAACAAGGAAGAATTGCTTTCCACGTATCGTAAAATTCTTGTAAAGTGTCATAATTTCCAGGATATTCCAGCAAATGTCTACAATAAATTTAATATTACACAACCTTAAATTTAACACGTGTTGTCAAAATAGCAATGATTCACAAACCTTACTTGATCTTCTAGAAATTCCATATGAGAATATAACGAAAAATAAGAGGTCGCAAGAACGCCCACGGATTTCATTCGTGCCCCTCTCTCTATTTCACTCTCAACTGGCATATTTTCAAAACAAGACAACCCATATAAATTGTCTTGTTTAAAATATCTAAATAAACGAAGGAAATATAATTCGTTGTGCGTAATATAAGCAAGCAATTCCTCCTACATGAAATCTTTATGTACTCGATGACAACCACTTGCCATCGCTTTAAACTCAATTCCATCCAACACACAATCATCAGGAGAACTCCATTCTATTAAATTACCTATTAAAAAAGACAAATCTTTATAAAAACAGTAAAATAGATTAAAAACATTTCTAATAATCCTCTAAATTTACACCTGCTCTCGTGTCAAATGCCACGACGAACACGCACACGATTTTAGTATCGCGTAATTCTCCGAGAAGAACTTCACTAGCGCTTCTCACCCTTGAGCTAATATCTCTTTTGCCGAGTTCAACATTCCCTGCAGTGTTATATTCTACGTGACTGTCATCAATATCCAACAGTAAAGGAGTCCGATCGTCTTCTCGGGACATCATCCGCCTCCACCGTCCAACTTCGATACCGTGCTGCCCTCTATCGGAAAAATTTCGCAACGTTCTGACGAACAGTAAATAAGGAAAAGTGAATCGATATCAAATTTCATTTGTAACCTGATAGTACAATTCACACGTACACAAAGTTTATAAATAATAAATATTTTTATTTCGACTCTGGGAAATGAAATGTCAAACAAGTTTATTGAGCTTACAGTGCATTAAAAGCTAAAAGTATTGCTTTAGGAAGACAGTTCAACCGAAAATAAATAAATAAGGAGTAACAAACGTAATAAATAAATAATTTTGTTCTTTTTACAAGTTTTGTATTCTCCGAACCATAAACCCTATCCACTATTTTATACAATTTACTTGAAATGAAATTTTAGAAAAATATCGTTCGTATAATTTCCGTGCGTGAATTTTTTCTCCAGCTTTTCAGCAGTTACAGCGTGACGTCAAATTTAAGACAAAAAGACAAACGGCGCTTGTCTTTTCCTCTTACATCACGCTGCAGCTGCTGCAAGCACTAGGGAAAAAATAATAGATGTGATATTTTGGAAATTTTTGTCAAGTTTCAGTTGGTTTTTTAAATACATATTTACATATTTCTGCGTGTGTAAATGAGCAAATCCGTGTGCGTTTAAGCACATAAATAAATCCAAAAATATGTATAAAGGCACTTGAGATAGTTGCTTGCAAAGGCCAAAGCGCATAAAAATATCTTTAAATTATTTGTGTTTTTGTATTTGTTCACGTTCCCAAAAGGGATTATTATTATTACGTCTGTACACGAAAAATTATAAATTGAATTTCATACTGTGGTAAAAATGCTATTTTAAAAATTATAACACCAAAATTTTCGCGAGTGGAAAAATAATCGGAGTAAGAGATCAATTTGTCAGCAGAGGAAATTCACTACCGGATCGTTAAATTTGTTTAGAAATTTCGCTCGAGATCAAAATAATAAATTTAAACTTTCTTCCAAATTCATTGCACTACCTCATTAAGCGCGCGCGAAATTTTTTAAATTTTTTGATTTTGGGATTAAAATCGAATAATTAATAACACTTTTAAGAGCTACGGTATTAAAAAGTTTAAACACTAACCACTACCTTATTAGAATAATTTCAAAATAAATAAAAATATAATTATTTTTGAGATAAAAATGTAATATGATTAAAGTGAACTTCCACCGCCGTTGTAACAGTTTGCTGTCGTTACAGTAATTTCCTGAGGATCATCCACAATTTGGAAATGAACAGTTCTTCTTAATTCTTGCCGTGCTCGCTGGATGACGTAAACCAAAAGACCAACACTTATTAATATCTACAATAATAATTATAAACAGTTAATAAATTCGCAAAGATATAACAAATTCATAACATTACCTGCACAATGAATACAATATAACCGATAGTAGCTTGATTCGTACCATCAAGTATATCTTCCATCGAACGAACGGTACTTCCTAAATAAACGTTAATCACCTGAGTAGGAAACAAACCCAAACAAGTCGCTGCCAAGTATTGACCCGTACTGATTGTGCTGATCTATAAATATTTAAAAAACATTTAGAGCAGCGAATTAACCTCGATAATTAAACAACTCATCGATAGACGATAACTTACCGCAAAAATGGCGTTTTGAAGTCCAAAAGGAATAGGAGTAAGCCTCGTGAATGCCACAACTCGGAAAGCTTGCGGACCACCCATTACGGCTAACGTTGCACGAATGCTATTATTGCTTAAAAGTTTAGTCTTTAAAAACTCGCTTAAAAATCGTTTGATCAACGCGTGGGCGATAACAACTCCAAAAGACACAGCCACCACCACTAAAACTATCCCGAGTACCAATCCCTGCAGATAACCGCACGCAACGTTGAGCAGAATATAACCCCACGTAAACGGAAAAGAAACTAAGGTGAATAATAAAACGAAAAGAACAAACACAATCCAATCTTCTTGAGATTCCAACCAAGTCAGTGTACTACGGATATAATCCCGACCTAACACGACTAATAAACATAGAAGAATCACCAAAATCGCCGTGGAAATTAAAGTGGAACAATTAGAGGTCATCTCCAAATAGTCATTTTGATACACAGACACTTCGGTCAAACGAGGTCTCGCAATGTCATTACTAACTTCGTTTCGTGGTTCGTTTCCACCACCGGCTTCGTTACCATCGCTTTCCACTACCACCGTGCAATTTTTTTCCTCATCGTTTCGTAGTTCCCGGTAAACGAACACGCATTCTTTCTTATCTGATGATTTTAGATTACCATCGGTTTTATAAAAGGCAACCATCATTGCACCTGGTTTATACAAAGGGAAAAGTGAGACGAGTTACTGATGTCCATTGCAGACAAACTGGTTTCTCATGCGGAAGTGAGATTGAGGAATTGTGATTGGGCGTTTTGTTGCTATGATACTCGAATGCCTCGTAATTACTCGCTGTTGATGATAGGTTGGTAGTAAGAGTGACGTCAGTGTTCCCATGATGAGTGACGTATGGTTTTGGAAGGAAAATGAGATCGCGAGGAAAAGCGCTCAGTTGGTTTTAGTAAAGCAAGCTGAAATATTGATTAAATGCGGGAATGATGTCAAGGGCACGGTTATATTTTAATTTGTTTTTTCCTTAAAGTTGTTCGTCGCTGGAAATATTTCTTAAATTATATGTTTTATTATTATCCAAAAGTATTGATATAAAAATAATATTTAAAAGAACTTGAATAAAATTATTCCGCTTCGGGTTTCCAGAATTCAGCTGCTCGTTTTCGTTTTGGGTATCGAAGTTTCATGGAATCTTTTTCTTGTTGTTTCGTGGGAGAAGTCTTCATTTGTTTTTTATCCGCTAAATTTTTCTGTCCTTCGTTTACGTGCATCACTTTGGGGCTATTGAGTTTATTTGCCTCGTCGCTAATTTCCGGCCTTGATCTTTTTTTGGCAAACTTTTTTGCTATTGATCCTGAAACTGCTGCATATCTATAACGAAATAATGCGACACGAGTTACAAAATTTCCATTAAAATTTTATCCCATTTTCCTTATTTACCGTGCAGCGAATTCGTCGTCGGGAATTCCAATGTTACCAGTCTCTACCTCGTGTTTTGAAGTCTTCGACGATCTCATAATTCTCTGCAATGTCAGAAAACGTATAAATAATTAATTTTAAATATTCCGCAACATCGTTCTGAAAATATACTTCGATTTCTGGATTAAATCCACCAAATGACATTCGTCCGTACCGAAGATTCTCACACGTCACAAAACTCGATTCAGTGACGTATTTACTTCTAAAATATAAAAACGAAATTACGGAATTGATATAAATAAATTAATACACACTTTTAATATATTATGTAACTGCAACAAACCCAGCTTTTCGCATGTCTTCAGTCACAGCGTTGTCGAATAAAACTTTTCGTTGTTCTTCTAATGTTTCCTTTTCTGCTTTTTCCTTACTTCTTTTCATAAACTGAAAATGTATATTAAGTTATTAACCCATAGATTACATATTACGATCGTAAATAGCTCATAGAACGTTACCTTTAATTTACATATATTGGTGGAGAGTTTTTGTCGTGACTGCATCATTTTAGATTATCGTTAACTTTGTATCTAAGCGAAATTATTGATTTTCGTTATTGAAATGAACTCAAGACGTATACAAAGCGCGTGCGAGACCTAGATTCCTAGAATTAAAATCAAATTACAAACATCGCAATGAATATCTCATGTGTATTATTAGATTGTTGGATTACACGTAGGAACTTTTAAAAATACTGTGAATATAGCAATAAACAAGCTTATAATCTTACAATGTCCCATTCAGTTCAGTCTTTGATGTTGTTTTAGGGTTTTAGCTTATTTAACAGTAACATGTGAGTGAGCGTTGTAATAAATTCTTGAAATGATATGTTTTAAAGCGAGATGGCGCTAGCTGTCGGTCTATTTTGAATACTAAATTATTTGTACGGTACACTGTATTTTTTTTTTTTTTACAAGTAATATAATATAATAGCGTTTTAAATGTTTCCTTAATTATTCAAGTTATAAAATTCTATTTAAAGTTTATCTGGTTGTAAATCTCATTTTTTGCATGGTCGCAGTGCAGAAAGAGTTGAAATTCGAATTTACTTCGTACTTTGAGCGCCCATCCTGTTTAAAATAAAGAGTTACATCAAGGTCCTATTTCTATTAATAAAATGTGTAAACAAATTTTAGAGCTCAAGTTATAAAGAAATTTAAATTCTTAAATAAATCGTTTTATAACAAACGCTTGTCAACAGAGAGAGCCACGTACTTGACAAGAACGTGTTTAAACTTTAAACCATGCTTCAAAGTACAAAGAAGCTGACGATATCATATTTCTGAAAGTTTGTCAAGTTTGTCTTACAAAGATTTTGCGCAACTATGGATGATTCTCGTCCGAGTTTCCGTGTGAAAATAACACAGGTATTGCGAGTAATATTGACTTACAATCAGGTACAAGAAATTAGCACTATTCGTCTCTATTCGAACAGGTGTGTGACCCGGATCGATTTCTGGCGGTAAAAATCAAACAAGATTTGGATGAGTTGAACTTGCTTGAAAGAAAATTATTGAAAGATTTTCACAATTACGTCGAATCAGACACATATATAAAAACCATCACCAAAAATGATGTAAGTTACGCCTTGGGCTGGTTCGTCCAAGGTTACGCTTACGGAAACCACGTTGGATAATTTTTGAAAGAAAAATGTCATAATACATTTTGGTTTTGGTCAATTATAGATTGTGGCGTATTATTCGAGTGAAGAAGACAAATGTTATCGTGCTTTAGTGGAAACTGTGTTTGTAAGATCTCATGGAACAACACACAGATTATTTTTGGTCGATCATGGCAAACGGATGATGACAAACCGAAATAAGTGAGTATTCATCAGTTAGTGTAAAGCATCATTATGATTTAAATATATCGATAAAAACATTTACATTGTGTATAATAATTTTTAAGCGTTCGTCCACTGTCTTCACGATTTGCTGACGTTCCATATAGATCGTGTTATTTGGTTCTCCCAGGATTACGTCCAGTGACTATCGGGTTAGAAGTTACAGATGATATCACCGCCCATTTTCGGTTGGTAATTACGTATTTAGCTTTAGGACTAGCCAGAACTGCAGTTCAATATTGTAATATAGATTACATTTATCATAAAAGTACGTAGTGCCAGGATGGGCGGTGACATCTAAATATCATTGCCATTACAGCTAACATCAACCCTTTGCCTCTTGCTAAAAATACATAATCTCGTTTGTTTTATTCGTAGCCTATCGGAAGTGTGGGATGAAGCTGCAAAAAGTTTCGTTAATCATATTGTTCGACGTAAGCATGACAATTTGTAAATTTTTAACAAAAAGAAAAGTTTGTAATACGCGTGTTAATTTTTTCTGTAGTGAATGAATATAAGGCTCAAGCTGAGATTTTGCGGTCACTGTCGCCTCTCAAATTCGAAGTTCGGTTGCATTTTGGGGAAGGTTCTGGCTCCAGATGTCTGAATGAATTGCTCCTTTTAAGCAATTTTGCTATTTACGATGGTGAGTTACTTGGGTTGGATGAAGTTTTTATTTTTTCGTTTGTGTATCCACTAAAATTATTTTAACACACTGCGTTTTTTTTTCTTCACCTACAAAAAGTACCTGATGTTAAACTCGTACCTAATGCTAAAAACAATCAAACTATCGAACAAGCCATCGTGCCTGAAAAACGATCAAACAATGTGAGTTTATAAAATTGGACAATTATTTATTAAATTTTAATTTGTTCATTAAATTTTGCAGTCTGAAGAGCGTGGTCCAGCACAGGCGACTGCATCAATGTTATTGCCGTTTGGACGTGGTAAACCGATCAAAGACAGCAGTGAGACTCCCGAAACAAAACATCCGCCGTCGGATAAAATTGCCAAATTTTTGCAAACACTTATGCGGGGAAAAAATGAACATTCTTCCTTGTCCGCAACTACTACTCACAAAGCAAGACGTTCTTCCTCAGAATGTGACGCAAGTGCGCAATCAGATTCGTCAATGTCAGATTCAAATTTAGCTAAATTCAAACCATCTTTGGCTGTGAACACTGGAGAGACTAGTGGAGGATTTGAAATATCAGAAAATGCAGTATCAAAATCCGTTGCAGAAAAAAATGCAAGTCTGGAAAAATTCAAGGCTGCCGTGACTTCATCTTCTCGGAAAATTAACTCGAGCTCTGGAAATACAACTCCAGTGAAAAATCAAACAAGTCTTGCTAATCTGCTTGCCCTAGCAAAATTGAGTTCAAAAAGTAGTGATGATGTGCGCCCAAACGAAGAATTTCACGAGAAGAAAACAAATGAGAATTCCACTCGCGGCTTAGTTCCAATGTCAGATCAGCAATTGCAACACAAATTGCGTAGTGTTGGCTTATTAAGAGTATGTACACCTAAGTAACATTGCAGATTGTTCATTAATAAATCAATTATTTATAGGAAAAAGAAAATTCTCGCGTTCCAATCAATTTACCTAAACGGATACAGAACCCAATCCCAAATGTTTTACGACACGAATCGGTAATCTTTATATAAATATATTGAATATACCATTGCTGACTAAACCTATTTATTTAGAGATTTGATTCGGACGCCGACTTGGTCTTTTCTTTTGGACAACTCGTACCTGCTAGTCGTTGGCTTAATTTGCAAAAGTCAAATATTCACGCAAGTTTGCTTCCGGTATGTGGAATGTGAAATAACCACAATATTTCAATTGCAATTTAATACTTCATTGAATTATTTATTTAAACCAGCCTATGACCGCGCAAAATATTCTTCACCCGTATTCGATTCAATCCTACTCGTGGCCAGCAGTTTCCCGTTTATTAGATTGTGTTTTAATCGGGGCATCGAAATCTGGAAAATCGGTTGGATATTTAATACCACTTATGTCATCGCTGCTTCATAAGGGAACATACAGCACCCTTCCGGTTGGAAATGGGGTGAGTACTAGAGATGTGCTGCGCGCCGTCCTCCTGCAATGGTTAGCCGATTTCAACGCAAAACGTTGCACTATCACTTGAACGATTTTACTATTTGTGGTAACAACATTGAGGTCAGCCGTCTTAAGTTATAGATATCTAGTTTACAACTCGAAAGACCATTATAGGCGTTGTTAATGTACGTGTGTACAAATAGCACAATTTTGAGTGGAAAATACATGGAAAATAATAGTAAAATTGTATGGGAAATGGTGAAAATGAATTGCAAACTGAAAAAAGCAATGACAAAAAAAATAATTGGAAAGAAGTGGAAAACAGTGGAAGGTGAATGGAAAAAGTGGAAAGTAGGTGGAAAATAGTGGAAGTTGAATAAAAAATATTGGAAAATGAATGGAAAATATTGAAAAAAGGTGGAAATTCAATGAAAAATAGTGGAAAGAGGCGAAATTTAAGTGTGTTTTTTTTTTTGCTATATTTATTTTATTTTTCACTTCTTTCCACTATTTTCCATTTACTTTCCACTTTTTCCATTCAGTTTCCATTCAATGTCCACCATTTTCCATTTAGTTTCTAGCATTTTCCATTTAATTTCCATCATTTTCCACTTTTTCCATTCATTTTCCACCATTTTCTATTCAGTTTCCATCATTTTCCTAACAGTTTTCATCAATTTCCATCTTTTCCATTCAGTTTCTATCAATTTCCACCATTTTCCATGTAATTTCCATCATTTTCCACTTTTTCCATTCAGTTTCCATTCAGTTTCCATTAATTTCCACTTTTTCCATTTAGTTTTCATCAATTTCTATCTTATCCATTCATTTTCCATCAATTTTCATCATTTTCCACTTTTTCCATTCAGATTCCATTAATTTCCATTCAGTTTCCATTAATTTCCATCTTAACCATTCAGTTTCCATCAATTTCCACCATTTTCCATTTAATTTCCATCATTTTCCATTTCACTTTCCAAAAAATTTTCATCATCTTTCAATCATTTTTCACTGAGCATTTCAATATGTCAGACGAGTGGACGTTTGGCAGAACGACGGTCACATTAGCAAGGGACACTGCAACGACAACTACCAATCTCCGGCGACGCCGTTGCAGGAGAACGGCGCACAGAACCTCTTTATTGTTAAATTACTGATTCTAGCCTAATAGTAACTATTTTTATGTTTTCTTAAGCCAATTGTGATAATATTATGCGCAAGTTGTACATCCGCTTTTAATGTGTTTAATCGCTGCCAGCTTCTTTTGAACAAAGTATCAGTTAAACCACTTTTGAGACAATCGTTACCTTTATCAGAAGGCCAAAAGGTAAGTAAATTTAATACATTTCGACCGAAAATGAATCACGTTAATACTGAATTTGACGATTACAGGTTGAATTGTTAAATGGATGTGATATTTTAGTAACGTTGCCTGACGTTTTGATGTCGTCGATGACCATTGGTAGTGGTGATTTAGTCAATTTTAATCGTTTGTGTCATTTGGTCATAGACGATGCTCATGTTTTAATGACGAAAACGCAAATGGTAAAATGTTGAAACTACAGTCATATATTTGTTTGAACGCTAAAATTGCTTATTTTTCAAATAGATTCACCACGTTATAACTACTTACAAATGTGCGTCGACAAAATTACGCGATATTCCTCACCAGATTATTGTATGTGGAGAGTCATGGTCTGAAGAAATTGCTAAGTTTGCAAACACTCACATGTCAGATCCAGTAATTTATATGTCGTGCATGTTAGAAGCGTGCGTATTTACCAACATGAAATTATTTCCGACTGTTTGCATACCTGAACGTAAAGATGCCGAATTACTCAGTAAGTGAAATGACAAATTTATTCAACGTCTTAAAACTTATTTTTTAAAAAACTTACTTTAAATTCGCCAGGTATAATACCGAAACTTCCAAACGGGAGAATTGTTATCTTTACAAGTTCAAAAGAATCTGTAGTGCACGTTAAAGAGTTGCTCAGATCTCGTAGCTATTTCGTGCACATGGCCCACGCTGAAATGCAGTTGTCGGAGTTAACCAGTAAGCGCGAAGATATTTTAGATTTTCAGCTTTACTTAAATAGTTTATATTTTAGGTGTGAAGAGAAATTGGGTTTGCCAATCATCAGCGAACACTCAGTTAATTTTTGTATTAAGCGACGACATTTCTTCCGATGTTACTCTTCGAGACGCAAATGTGCTTATTCATTACGAATATTGTGAGAATAGGTTGAAATTTCGTTATCGATTTGGAGTTATGACAAATCAATTGGTGAAAGATGCCAGTTTGCACGAAGGGGGATTGAATGAAAAGGTAAATTTAATTCTAACGATGAATTATTACAAAACTGCTATAAATTATGTGACTTTAGATATCGACCAAGTGTAGTTCGTATTTAATCATTACGAATGAAAATGATATTCAGGCCAATTATTTTTGTAATATTCTTAAACGCTTTAAAGGATTTAACATTCCCCGCCAACTCGCAGAAATGGCTGAGAAACACTCAAGGGTAATATTAATTTTTAAAATTCTGTTGTTTTTAATATTTTTCACATAACAAAATATATTTATTTGTTGACAGAGCAAAGCTAATCCAAAAATTGCGTTATGTTCAATCTGGAAAGCACTTGGACATTGCAAAAAACCTCAATGCAAAGGTCGACACGTAATGATTGAAAATCACGACGTTCCGGAACAGCCAGTGGATGGAGTTATAGAATTAACGATTACGTTTGTCGTTACCGCCAATCGCTATTATGCAAAGTTGAAGAAGTTGAAATCAAAACTCGAATGCAAAGAATATAGTGATCAGTGCAAGGAAATTGCGATGAAGATGCAGTTTTACTACGCCACGCCGGCCAATTCCGTCCCACTCGAATCCGTCCAAATTGGATCGATAGGAGCGATTAGAGGAGATGATGGTATTCATTATCGCGTGAGGATTACTGAAGCAATTGATAATGCGTATTGCAGAATATTATACATAGATACTGGAAAAGTCGACACAGTTCAGGTAAAAAAGCTTGACAGCCAAAACGTGGCTTGGTTTGTAATTGAATAATTTATGTTTATTTTTTTTAAATAGATGGATCGAATTTTTAAATTACCAGATGTGTTGGAAATGTACCAAGCACAAGTTGTGGAATTAATTCTCGGACGCGTTCAACCCGCTGATGGAAGCACGGAATGGGGTCCAAATACAACAAAACTCGTCAGAGATTCGATTTTAAACCAATCGATGACTGGAACGGTAAAACAAAATATTTAATTGAAATTAAATCTTAATTTTTTTAATTTTAATAATGAATTTCGATATTTTAGGTTATTATGACACTCGGACGAACATTTTGGGTGGATAAACTTGTCAAAGTGAAGTATCTAAGCACTATACATTGTGTGTTGAAAGATTTCGATGTCGTTGAAGAATTGACGAAGAATCATTTAGCGGTGTCAAATCCTGATCACCTAAAGAAAATACTATGTTCGACTATGCCGACCGCTGAAGAAAGCACTCAGTGGTCGGGGAAAAATCTCATCGATTCTGTAAACAAACTCGGTAATAGGTCGCAGCAGCAGCAGGAAGCAAACGAAAATGAAGTGAGTGTGAATTCTGCACCATCTGAATCTCGAAAAAGTAAGTCGTTAAAGTAATTAGAATCTGTTATTTATTAAATCAAATTTTAAAAATTATTTACGAATAGTTGTTACAGAAGAAAATTCCGAAACTGAATCAACAGGAGAAAATCTATTGACGTCAACGG
>JAQIWS010001141.1:0-13138 GCA_034696085.1 Stigmatogaster subterranea | reverse complement strand
TTCACCAGCCCACGTATTAGAAAAGTAAAAATTTCTAGGCTTATAATTGGCAATAGAAGGGCAAATCAATAGCAGAGTGGATACTGCTGCATACTCTGATCACTGCACATGCCAAATGTTAAAACCAGTTTTTTGTTGTCTTAATAGAGAAGTCATCTCTTGCTTCAATAAAATGAAATTTTCATCACTCCAAAATCAACAATGGTTGATTTGGTCTTCCAAATCGTTAGATGTAAACATTCTGTGGAGCATTCTTGCTTAATTTGTGATAACAATTCCCACGAACACAAAAATTGTCAATGAAATTAACAAGTACCAAACACAAATACAAACTCACACTCAACGCTCAGTGCTTGGGGCTGTTTTTTCAATGTGTGTGAAACATTATCTTGCAATTTATATGAATATGGATGAAATTAGTCCAAGAACATGCTATTGTATCTCCAGTACATTGTTAGGGTCAAAGGAGAGCATTTTTTGTCCCATTAAGCTTAGGCCCTGGATCACTGCAAATTTAATTTAACTATCCATTAATTGCTTTCTGATTTCCTTATCTTTTGGAAAGCTACTCAAATTAGTATTTGTAGGTGCTTTTTGGTAGTCATTAAGACATCAACTAACACTACAACTGCTCATTGTAACGAGTTGTAATCGCCAGCAATGGTAACAAACACAACAACGCGAACGAAATCGCTGTCCTTCAAGGAAGAAAGCTTTAAAAACCGCCACCAGAGGTTGCGCGCGCATCGTCGAAATCGTCTTAGGTTGGCTATTGTTAGTTAGCAGCTGCACTGTCCACTTAAATCCACCCAATCAATGGCTAAATTACTCGTGGCTAAAGTGGTAACGCCTTCGCAAGTGCGCGGTAAAAACCAGTTTTTTAAATACGCGTAAAATGAAAAATAATCGTTTCCGCCAAAAACCGTTTTCAGATTCGGATTCAGCGCATTGATATTAGTCATCCCAGTTAAAAAAAAGTGAACATATCTCTCTGGACCAGTCAACTATAGTCGTACCAATTTTCTTAGCAATGTAATAAATTGCAGTTTTGATAATATTTAAAAATAATATTTAATGAACATAGAAAATGTTGACTTTGTTCTATGATAATGATGGATTAGCAACGTACTGTATAGTAGACATAAAAATGTAAATACAGTAAATTTATTTAACAACATACAAACACATGGAGGTCAGGCTATTTTATCGCGCACTAAAAATCTTTAATACACGCGTGACCAATTTAACTGCGTGACAATATTCCGTGTTTATCACGGAAAAAGAAGAACTATCGTCAATTAGTCCACTTCCGTGGAGATAATTGACGAAAACACGTCGAAAAGTTCATTTCACACACAGAGTTTTAAGGTTGAACAAGATGAAAATATCATTATTTATTGTACTAATTGTTGGAAATATTACAATGTTAACGGTTTCTCACAAAACAGGTACCGGTAATTAAAATTGCGGATACAAAACAATAATTTTACAACAGCACTTTATTGCTCAATGGTTAATCTGAGCATTTGGTTTTAACTAAATATTTTGTGAAATTCAATACCTATGATTGTAGCTTATTTTTCAAATATTTATGTACAGAAATGTGTTCAGAAATCACAGAATTTGTTCATAGGCAACAATGGAAACATGTTTTACTACTAACTGACGGGAAGAATTCAGTCACGAATTACAGTAATACCCCGACTTACGTAAATAATCCGTTCTAGTCGCATTTACGTAACTCGAATATAGCTTAAATCGCCCATTAATCACACAGAAGTGTACAATGCTAAAGTGACATGCTAGACAAAGTAATTTTACAGACTATTATTGATTATATCATCGTTAAATATCAAACAAAACGAAATTTAAAAAGGTTTAAGTATACGCAGTGGTTGTTACCAGGTAAACTGGTATAAAAACTGCTAATGGGTGACGTATTTGTGACCAAAAAAAAATTTATGTAATTTTGAATATACCGTGTGTAAGTCAAGTTTACGTAAGTCGATGTATTACAGTACTACAATATACTAACACTGATTATTTCTATTTAGAGTTTGTAGATTTAGTAATCAATTTCTCCAAAAATTATATTTACAACACAATTTTGCAAACTACAAATCGTCGTTTCAACCAATCTTTACATTGGTACCTAAGTAATCCACAGATTGCAAGAAATATAATACTGTGGTGCAAGACATCTTGTCATCACGACGTCATCAGCGCAGTACGCAATTTCTGTGCATTGTGTGATTTTAAAACTTTGGGTACCGGTAATAAAATTTTTAATATTATTTTTAGCATAATGTATTTCAGAGAAAACTCCGTTGGTTGTTGGTGTACGAAAAATACCGCGGTTTTACCAATGATTCGCAATTGCTGTCTTCAGCCGTTAGAATTGATAGTGATGTTTACGCAATGTTGCCTAAAGAAAATAACGTAAATTCTGAATGCGTTAATGCATTACAACATCGAAAAAAACCAATATATCTAAATTGTTAGGTATGGATGGTGCGAAAACTTCAATATTCTAAATCAAGATCTCGGAATTTTCTACCAGACAAAAACATTCATGATTCAGCACCATTAGATGGAATTATACTAAAAGCAGGAGTTATACACGTAAATACAATGCACTTATACAACTTTTCACACAATAATTAATTAATTAAATGAGGAAAGAATACATTATAGTTACCCCCAACATCAATAGTTGACAAAAATAATGGAAAAATTACAGTGAGTGGCATCCGCAATGACATCTTGCTCGCTATTGTCCAACATTTAGGCATTGCGTAAATACTTCTTTTTTTACGAAAAACGTTACTATGTACTTATTTAGTTTAATTTATTTCAGAGTTGAATACGTCGTTTGCAGTTCCCCCAAAAATCAGATTTGGTCGTGTCTTCGAGAAGCATTACTTGATAATGTACGTAAGAAAAATGATGTTTCTTTTAGTACCTTTCCACATTTGTATACTTGTAGGATGTTGACATTTCTGGGACATTTCTGCCAATTTTACCAATAAATAACCGTAATTTAACTCATTCGGTTTCAATTTTCACCGTGGACATTATACCAATATTTCGCAATATAAAATATTATTCTAATGACGGTCAAACCTCTTCAGTTTACGTTAAGCCACTGTCAAAAATAGTTGGAATGTGCGTTATTTTTCTCTACATTATTTGCGTACTCTTGTCGTTTTTTATTCGTCCTGGTAGAGTTTTCCTTCAGTGCAACTGTCCAAATGTTTTGTCGTGTTGTCAATACTCAAATAAATTCATAAAAAAGTTTCTCATTACTGTACCATCACAAGGTAATGTATTAATCTTTAATCATAATAGTTAGCAACTAGAAAAACAATCGTTGCAAAAATAGTAACCAGAGGCTTTGATTTACAGGAGTAAGTGATCCCAACAAAGCACCAGCTAACAAAATCTTGGGCATTACAACAATGTTATTCCTATTAATAATTACTTCAACTTACGTTGGTAATTTGACGTCATTTCTCACTGCTGACCGGTACAAATTACCTTATCAAACATTACAAGATATGGTTCACGACGGTCGCTTTTTATTTGGTGCAAGAGATGGCAGTCCCTTGGACAATATATTCAGGGTACGGTGTACAGTAGAGTGTAAACAAGTCGGTGTCAATTTTACAATTCATTTGCAAATATTATTTTTAAGTATGCACAGTCCAGAGTATTTAAAGAAATGCGTGAAAAATCTATGTACACAACCGTACTGTCGACGAGTGATGGTTTTCACAGAGCTGCTTCGGAAGATTTTGTTTTTTTCTCTGTTAATGAATACACGATGAATCTCGACTGTAGCTACGAAACACTAAAAAGAACTTACTTTTCATTTACGATTGCCGTTTATTTTCAACAAAATTCGCCCTACGTGGATTTCTTTTCCAGATCGTAAATATCAGCAAGCCGTTTCACGTTCTTGTAATAATTATTGATTATTTTCTACAGAATCTTGCACATTAGAAGTGTTGGAATATTGTCTAAAATAACTAAACCACTGTACCACTCTTCAAGACCAGAATGCGAGATTAATGACGTCGAATATCACGCAGTTCAATTCAATCAATGTAAAATCTTATTTGTAATTTTGATATGTGGAATATTTTTTTCTATTTTTGTCGTTTCTTTTGAAATCACACTTAATTCAATAAGACAATAAAATTATATTAATCCAACTTTAGCGCTGTAGCAATAATTACTGGCCACAAATGTACTTGTACAATGGCAATAAATGCGTGACCAAATTAAATTCGCAGCACGAAGTCCAGAAGTCATTTAAAGCAGCTACACACAGTATTTTCTCTATAATTACTTGGATACAACGTTGAAATTCAATATAAAGTTAATTAAGTTGAACAGCGTTGTTTCTTGTGGTCAACACGCTACATTATTCTTGGTAAAAGGCACTAAAACACGAAGACCACGTTAGCCCTGAGATGCAGAGGTAGTCGATGCGTAACGATAAAATGAAAACGACTTTGCTTATTTTGCTGTGTGTCGGACTGAACGGCACTTTACCAGTTTCTGAACAAACAGGTAATTAATATGCCTAATCTAAAGCCCAAAAATCGTTTTATGACAGTCGTGTCTACACTGTACTAATACATGTATACCATTTATTTCTCGTTGAACATATGTTCACAGAAATATCTCTTGAAATTTCGACATTTGTTCGTAGAAGACACTGGAAAAGTGTGTTGTTTATAGCTGATGATATAAGTTAGAATCGCACAATACTATTAACTTATTACTTAAATATGTATTAATTATTTTTTGTTTAGATTTAGTATATCCTTTCTTCAGCAATGATATTTACATTGCAGTTTTACAAACATCAAATCATAACTTTACACAACACTTGCGAAAATTCTTTACCAACCAGCAAATAACAAAAAATGTAATAGTGTGGTGCAAGATACCTTGTCTCCATGATGTCGTCTACACAGTAATTAACATTGTATAATTTAAAAATTTTATCCAATTTTAAATGTTGGTAATATTTTTAGAGTGATGTGTTCCGTAGAACTCTTCACTGGTTGTTAGTTTACGAAAATTACAACAGTTTTACCAATGACTCTCAATTGCTGTCAAATGGCATCAGAGTTGACAGTGATGTTTACGTACTGCTACCTCAAGAGAATAATGTATATTGCACTGAACATCCATTAAGAATCAGTAATATTTACGTACTTAAACATTTTAGGCATGGATTGTGCGTAAACTTCAATACAATAAGACAAGTTTTTGGAATATTTCAACACAACAGGAAAATAAACAAGATGTGGTATCTTTGCATGGCATTACTCTAAAAGCAGCCGTTATACATGTAATAAATTTCTTGATCAACTTTTTTGCGTTTACAATAAAATAACAGACTAATTCTGTAGCTACCGCCCTTCTCAATTGTGAAAATAAATGCTGGAAGAGTTACCGTGAGTAGCATTCGAAATGAGACTCTATTTGCAATTGCTCAAAACTTGAGATTTGAGTGAGTAGTTTTTAGCTGAAGAGACAGTCATTATACAGTACAAGTATTTTAGAATAACTGTTTCAGAATTGAATATGTTTTCTGCAATTCTTCTGGAACGCAGATTTGGTCTTGCATTGAAGACGCGCTAATTAAAAATGTACGTAAAACAACTGAAGCTTAATTACTGTATATTGCGCTGTTGATATTGATATCACAATGTCTCGACCAACAGGATGTTGATTTATGTGGAACATTCATGGCACTTTTACCACACAATATCCGTAATTTAATTTATTCGGTTCCAATTTTCACTATAGACATTATACCAATATTTCGAAATATCAAATATTATGCTCAAGCTGGCCAAACTTCTTCAATCTATGCAAAACCATTGTCGACAGTAGTTGGAATATGTATTCTACTACTTTACATCTTCTGCCTATTCTTATCCTTTTTCATTCAAAACTAGCGACGTTTTCGACATTGCAGTTTTCCAGTCATTTTGTCCTGTTATCAATGGTCAAATAAATACATAAAAGAATTTCTTATTACAGTACCATCACAAGGTATATCCAGTACAAGTATTGAATGACTGAAAAACATTTACTCAGACGATGCTGCAACAATAACCAGAGGATTTGATTTACAGGAGTAAGTGACACCAACACAGCACCAGCAAAGAAAGTCTTGGGCTTTACAACAACGTTATTCTTATTTATAATTGTTTCAACTTATGCTGGCAACTTGACGTCTTTTTTCGCTGCTGACCAATATAAAATGCCTTTCCAATCTCTAGAAGATATGGTTCGGGATGGTCGGTTTATATTTGGTGCTAGACGTGGCAGCCCATTGGATAATATATTTAGAGTAAGACCAAGTATGATATAAACACATTCAAGACAATTAATATAATTCATTTACAATTATTATTTTTAAGCATGCACAAGCTAGAGTATTTACAGAAATGCGAGAAAAATTCATGTATACAACAGTACCATCGAATGAAGATGGTTTTCGGAGAGCTATTTCAGAAGATTTTGTTTTTTTCTGCGCTTCTGACTCTTGTTCTAATCTTAATTGCAGCTACCAAACACTCCGAAAAACATATTTTTCATTTACGGTCGTTGTTCATTTCCCAAAAAATTTACCTTATTTGGATTATTTTTCCAGATCGTATGTACAAGTAATAAGCATTATGTTTCACGCGGTTGTAATGGTTATTGATCGTTATCCTTCAGAATCTTGCATATTAGAAGTGTTGGAATACTATCTAAAATAACTAAACCATTATACCACTCGTCTAGACCAGAATGCGAGATTCACGACGTCGAATACCAAGCAGTTCAATTCAATCAATGTAAAATCTTATTTGTAATTCTGATATCTGGAGTACTTTTTTCAATTGTTATCTTGTTCTTTGAAATCATACTCAAACCAACAGAACAATAAATATTACAGAATAATCCAAACGCTGTACAATTAATTTACTTTAGCAGAACCACAATCTAATGGTACTTAATCTAGCATAAT
Organism: Stigmatogaster subterranea; assembly: GCA_034696085.1. Taxonomy (NCBI): domain Eukaryota; kingdom Metazoa; phylum Arthropoda; class Chilopoda; order Geophilomorpha; family Himantariidae; genus Stigmatogaster; species Stigmatogaster subterranea. The sequence continues at coordinate 6,099 of JAQIWS010001141.1, read as the reverse complement.
TTAGAAAATGAAATCATAATCATGATTGTGAAGTGGCTGGAGTCAGGGCACGACCAGGGTTACAGTAGAATTCCAATTGTCCGATTCAGGGTTTCCACGGATGGCGGATAAGAAACAATTTGTATAATTGGACTTAAATATTAATAAGGATCCTTAAGTGTAAAAAAACACTATAATAACGCTGTAATCATATTAAGAAAGCACAATACTTAAAACAGGTGAATTTGTGAAAGGTAAACAGGGTTGAAGTGAAAATTGACATTTTTTAGAACCATTACCTCAAAATGTTCTAACTTGGTATTTCTATTGCAAATGACTCTTCTTTTCTTGCTTGCTAGAGATGAAGCAACATTGCATTTGTCGTGATTTTTGCATCACATTCAGTTGAAAAGTGGTTTGGATAATAGGCAATTCGACTAATTCAATTAGTTTTACTTATTTATTTATGGGTAAGGGGGTTGAAAAGTAGAAATAAAGTGACTACGACTGTTACTTGCTTGTACCAACGTTTATTGCGTTTTAAGTAACCTGACCACCGAGTGCCCACGCTGGAATTGCGATGACGACGATGGTGCTGTGCCAGGCCGCCAGTGCAGTGTCCGGTTTATGCCCATCTCGTACAGACAACGCAGGATGATTTAACATTGGCGGCGTGCAGGGTCGCCCGTCACAGGCGCCATGAGCGCACTACAATTGTGTCCACAGAAAATGAAAAATACTTGGTACGTTATGATATTTTTCGGATGTAGCATCATTGGATACGCTGAATTTCTTGGATAGCAAGTACAGTAGCGTCACGATTATCCTGCTTGTACGGGACTAAGAGATGGTTGGATAACGAAATTGTTAGATAATACAGAGAATACATGTTAAAGAAAAAGGAGGGTCGAGAAAATGTCAAGTTTAATGGAAATTTTAAGTGGATCCAGAACAAAGATGAAGTGTCCCACGTATTATTAAGGTAATTTCAATAAATAAATGTACTTACGTAAATTAGGAGTGAAGAAAATTTCATTTCGTTGACATTTTTTGACTTCCTATAGGATGTCTCAACATTGGGTGTGATTGCAGATGTTCACAATTCGTTTGAATTTTGAGCTCGAAAGGACGTCAAAATTCGGATGAGAAATGGACATCCATTGTTAGCCCATTCTGGACGTCCCGAGGTCATCAAATAGGTGAATTGTGGATATCCGTGATTCGCCCAGTGTGGACTCACAGAGTCATGGAGCTCATTGTATAGCAGCATCTCGAAATGGCAAAATATCGGCAAATTTAAACTGAATCAACGGTACGAACGACAGAACAACTCGCCGAGAAAACTCACTTCAAATACGTCAAGCACCAGTCAATCGTTTGCTTAAGCAGCTGCACAAGGCATTAAATTGGAAACAGAGCGTCCACACACGCTGAAAATTGGCGTGGATAACAATCGAATCCAGCTACCAAAACTTTAAACAAAAGTCAAAATCAACAGTCCGTCGCACTGAGATAGTATACCGTGACAAATAAACAGAAAAAAGCTTGCTGAAGTGTTCCTGCAGGTGATTATGTTGCTGTAGGAAAACATCCTTACTAGTACCAGAAGTAAATACTGCATAAGATTTATTCTATGTATATACAGTTTAAATTATTCTTGTAAATAATTATGATAATAATTAAATATATTAAATTAACCTTTGATGTAAATAAATTAATCTCGATAAATTAAATGATTACTGTATTGTAAATAAAGTCGGGATCTTAGATTTAAACAAATCGAAATTGATTTATTAAATAAATTATCGAAGTCCGGGATTACACACTCTAAATTGTAATAATACTAATCCGGGATATTTAACACTAACTTGTTATATAACACAAGTCCGGGATTATATATACAGTACTTTTATATATCTGCCTAATTATTGAATCGGATCAATCACCTGGGAAAAACCAACCTGTACTAGACATAAGATTAACTTGCTCATTGCATAATCTTGTGAGGGTTAAGGCCATTGCGCAATCCTGCTTAATCCCTGGGACTTTTGCGCGCTAATAATAAAAACCCGTCACACATTGTCGCTGACGTAATAGTGCCAGTGGACCAGAAACGTTGACAATGTCTTTGTGTAACAGTAGGCACGTTTAGTTTCTAAAAGAGAAGTAATTTTGGACAAGTTGTCTCTGGTTTGGCCGTGTCAGCGCTAACTGACGGTCGATTTAATGAACAGAGATCAAGTTAACTACGAACGACTGCATGTTTCATGTTGAGCTCCGTTCTAACTTAACATGACAGTATTATTTCTAAAATCTTATTTTTGTTTTATTTTGTCACCCAGTATTATTATTTGAGCGACGTTAATCCTGCAACTCCTGGCACACACTCATGTGCACACACTGTTTTGCAACGTGTGTACACATGACAATATTGTCAGGAGTTATAGGATTAACTTCAAAGCAGTTCTCACACATCTCGTGCTACAAACAACTCTGTAAATCACCAATCAGCTGCGAACTGCGAATTACACAGTTCTCCAACCATGCGTAAAATCTTGTCCTCGCACAATTGTTGTTTTTCAAAGAGCGCGAGACGGTCGCGGCGAGTTAAACATGTCCGTTCACGCTCGCAGAGAGTGAAATATTCTTTTATTAACCTGTACACCTTTCGATGCCCCGCGGGCACAGTATTACGCTCGTCAATTCTCCCTCGTAATCTTTGATAAATCGTTCGGATTCGATTAAAGACAGAATAGAATATTCTCTTCATTTTTATAAAACAATTTCCTAGTACTTATAGTTCTTGGAAAATTGCTTAAGTGTTGGGTGCTGTAGTTGACTCTCTACCAGAAAATGTGACACACAATTAAATGTGTGGTATTTTAACACAATATTTAATACTGAATATGGTTTGAACATTTGAAATATTCCTTTCTCGTATAGAACTGTTGAATTGCAGGTATTTTCATAATTTCCATTGTATAATAAAACCATTCGAGTTCCAAATGATATTGGACATGGAGCAAAATTAAAGTTGTAATGCAGAATCGAATAAGTTCCTATGAGTGAAATTCAGTAGATAAACTCTTCAACAAAGATTACGTGAAAATTAACAGTAAAATGTGAATTTTGCGTTACAAAAAAATCTATCAGCATCAGTAGCCAGAAGCCTGGCTGTTGCTGCCAGCTACCATTACAAATGCTTCTCTATTTAAGTACTTTAATATAACTGTATGGAACTCTTACTCTTGGTCTCAGCCGCGTGATGATGAAATAATTGATAAATACGCTAGCAGTAAAAGATATCGAAGAATTAATTTAATTTTGTAAAGAATTGTCCATGTTTGCATTTTTTCTAAATTTGTAATCATAATCTTCGTTCAAAAAATTAGAAATGTTTAGTGTATTAATTTCTTCAATTACAGTATATTAAAGTCACCTGTTTATTACATTCTGGGTAGTTTAATTGTTTTCACGTAAAAAATAACACAACATTTTTCAGCCTCCCCCTTTGAAAAATCCTAGATCCGCCACTGTTAGAAATCAACATTTCACTGGACATAAATTTAGAAATTTTCAAATCATTTGAATTCAGTATTTGGTAGCATGTCTGTGTGAACGAATTATTGTCTGAATTCGTCTTGGCATAGCTGCTGCTAACTTTTGGCCATGGTTTTGCATCCAATTTGTAATCAATTTGGCTTTGTGACCAGGTGGGACATATCATGGTGAAACACTGCAAATGTGGCATCTTCTTGCAAAGAATGTTGAGACTGATGAGAGGAAACTGATTTGGTACTTTTTTGCATTAATATTGCTTTCAACAACTTGAATTTCATCAATTCCACTTGCAAAAACGCACCCCCAAACAGTTGTGGATGTTGGAAACTTCCCTTAATGCTTTCCTGACATTAATCGCCTCTGACTGTTGCGTCCATACTTTCATTTCTCCATCACAAAATTTGATGCAAAACTCACGTAAAGTAGACCTTAAAGCAATAGAACAATGTTATTTGGTCAGATGAATTAATATATTGCTTCAGATCTGGTGTTGAAGCTGTGGGAATGTGAAGGCATTTTAAATGCAGACTGTTTCTGGAAAGCAGGGAAGTTTCCAACATCTATAATTATTTGGGGGTGCGTTTTTGCAAGTGGAATTGTAAAATTCAAGTTGTTGAAGGCAATATTAATGCTAAAAAGTGCAAATCTGTTTGTTCTCATCAGTCACAAAGTTCTTTACTAGAAGATGCCAATTTGCAGTGTCTCACTATGATATGGCCCACCTGGTCAAAGCCAAATTGATTACAAATTGGATGCAAAACCATGGCCAAAAGTTAGCAGCAGCTATGCCAAGACGAATTCAGACAATAATTCGTTCACACAGACATGCTACCAAATACTGAATTCAAATGATTTGAAAATTTCTAAATTTATGTCCACACTGTACCGGTAATTTACTTTTTATTTATTTTTGAGTTGTGGAACTGGTTAATCCACAATATTTTACAGCCAAACTGTAGCTAAAAGTTCGGGCTTAATAATGCAGTAAAGTTTATTTTGCTACGTTTCTTCAGTCTCAAGTAATTGTCATTTCACAAACACTAGTGTGTGTGCTAAATCTGAATTTCCAAACATATGGCCAGGGGTTGTATACCTCTAGAAATGGCTCTCTCCTTTTGGCAGAAATAATATAAACAGACTAAAATTGGAAATTGTTGTCAACTTAACGGCACAAGTACAAAGTAATAGATTCTTTCGCACCAAACTAGTTAACCAGTGTCTAGAGTAATATATTACACTGCACCAGTGCACTGCAATAATGCGAATTTCGTGTGAGAGTCATTAATCCCAGCGTTTATTAACATAAATTAAAATCTCAGCACCCATTCTTCAGGAGGCAGTCGTAGTCAGAAGTTTAAGAACTTCTGTCTAGATGCCCAGGCGTCACTAAGTTAGTGCTCATCGTAATGATGAGTTTCTGAATCGACTTGAACGCCTTCCACCACATCGCTCTGGAGTATGCAGAGTTCAGATCTCTGTTTGCTTATTTATTCCGGGGAGTTGGGATTAGTGAAAACAAAGACAAAAATCAACGTCGAGGCGACGATGTTTGGATCTGTTTCCGCTAGAAACAGATTTGCAAAGGAAAATTGCAACGTAGCTGCAATCCGCTACGTTTCAGCTAGCGGATTGCAGGTGAATCGTACGCAACGCTCTCCCTCACAAGGATTTGAGGTGTAAACAAATGTACATTGTCAGTAATCAACGTTTATTTGATTTGAAAGTTCAGTGGTCAGTGTTAAGGATATATCAGGATTTTTACTAAATTTTTCTGCAAAATTACAATTTTGAAATTCTGCTTGGTTGTTGGTGAATTTTTGGATTCCGTATTTATACAAAATTTAACCAAAATATTGTTATTTCAAGTATAGTAAGTATAAGCTTTTCATCAAATTCTATTTGGTGAACTACCAAAATTTTGAATTGTTGCGTAATTAATAAGAATTTTTGTGAAAGTAAGTTATTTTTGTTGATGTTTTCAGTTAAGTTCTGTTTTAAAACCTCGTTTCACTACAAAAATTAACAAAAATTTTTTCGATTTCATCGTTGACTGACAACCGAAGAAACACATATACCGTAGCTGAGATACGAAAATTATGGGTGTAAAGAATACGAGGCGCAGTCTGGAAAAAAAATTTGTGTTGATTAAAGTAATTTAACTGCTGTTTACGTTTTTGTTAGTTTATTGTTAAAACTTTTATTATTCAATTCTATCATTATATCCGTAATAATATTACATTAAACAGTTTGGTGTTTACCAACGTCAAAAATGTAAACTGAAATCAATTATTCTTCTGTAGTGACTTTTTTTTCCTCATTATTAATCACATAAGCGGTAGTTATTGCAGTCAGAGGGTTAGTCAACGCAGCAAGACCAATCACAAGCAACGTAACTGCGTTCTCCACTTGATGACTACGATGTTTACCATACCGAATATCATTAACAAAGTGCTCGCAGTTGCTGATAAATGCGGAGTAGACGAAAATGGATCAGCAGTACGTCGACAATTTCCTCGAAGATATTTCGGTTTTTAACGTGAAAACAAAACTCTCATCAGA
>JAQIWS010001140.1:0-13142 GCA_034696085.1 Stigmatogaster subterranea | reverse complement strand
TTGATTTATTTTTTAATCTAACGATGCTAACTTTGTTTTAATAAAAGAAATAAACTGCGTAACATTTTACTTAACACGGCGATATTTCTAGTATGATTTATTTCACGGATTAATTTACGCAATCTCTCTTTTTCCTCCATAAATATTAACTTTGGAATAAATTACCCCAATGTTTATTTCGCTGTTTTCAGTTACATACATAACGCGACTATTAAACAAAATTAATGTGACATTAAGTTTTGACATTTTTTATTCATTTAATTCAACATTTTTTTGACAGCGACGAGATTTTATTTTTTCTTTTAATCGCGAATTCGTTTTATATTTAATTACATCTAACGATAACGATATTATTTTCAAGTACATTACATCCACAGTTGTAAAAATAGTATATTTACAAAAAGTTTAATTAAGTGACGCTGATTAATGTTTCTCACATTGCAAATCATACTTCAAGTGGACGCCTACTGTTTGCGTCGCGTTGCATGCCGGTTACACCGCTCGCCGCGATTTCCATCTAGCGGCGGAATGTGAAATTAATCGTCAAATGACATAATCCGCTACACAAGTGATCGTTGACTGCACTCGTAGTTCATTATATACCTACGTGCCCAGTTATTTATAGATTTGTGGAAATTTTTTCGCAGTCGTGTCAGTTGTTGATTTAGAGAACAAGCATCTAAGAATAGCTGAGAAAAAGAGACGGAAATACAAATATTTCCGTTATTTTTTCCTCCGTACGCTCGAATGTACCTTTGAAGACAATGTTTATTACACAAAGCAAGTTTAAAACGCGTGACCTTTAAGCTCTGACTCTTGGTAGTTAAAAATGATAAGAAAGTGAATTGGGCCTAGCAACAGCCACATCACCCAGTCCGTCCCGTCGAATAATTAAGCCAAAAACTACTATTCTGTAAAAGTAATTGTAGATGCAAGGTTGTTATAAAGTGCGTTTGATATGATATACAGTGTATTGAATGAAATGCTAATGTTTCAAGAGAATGTCTGGCCTTAGAGCAATATGACGTCACTCACGAGCTTCACTCACAGCTGGCCCCGCAAGGATAATAGTAAGAGGCGTTGTTTTGTTTTTTTATTCCAGCGCGATTTCTCTCCCCTATTAGTAGCACAAAGCGGTGGAAAATATAATTTCGGTTATAATTCAGGGACAAGCGAGCCCGTGACGTCACGGGCACAGAAAGTAAAAATTGCCGCTAGGATGAGGTTAGGCTTAGCGCTAGCGGAGAGTAGTAAGAGGGAAAACAGGTCGAGTGCTGTCAAGCCTGGCCCCGGTACGCGAACAGGAGTTTAGTTTCCCTCTCGTAGGCGTCGGAGCATTTTGCCTGGTCGTTATACGAACGACCGTTTGCACGCTGAATCGGCCATTGAGGTGTCCACGTGGAGGGAAAATCGGTCGGGAAGCATGTTTCATGTCTGGTTCGCTCGGCTACAGGGATCAGGTTTTCGATTTTAAGCTAGCTCCCCGCTGCTCTTTGCCAGGCCCAGAGAGATGCCTTCCGAAGTGAAAGGTAGGAGAAGGTTACTCAGCTAGGGCTGTGGTGTAATTATAGAAAATATTTTAGTAGTGGAAAGACGAAGGTTGCTGTCACTTTCTACTCGTTTATTTCTGCTCGAATAAGCTACTGGCCTAAAGTGAAACCTGTTTGTTAGTTTGAATAATAATAATAATAATAATATCGAAACGAAATGTTGATTAATAACTGCTGTTTTTTAAACTTTTTAATTTTTTATTATTTTATAACTCGTTGTAAACGTAACCGCTTCTTATCTGATCGCCGGTTAAATTTTACTAACGGTGTAATTACTAAGACTGCAGTGAAAGAAAGAGCATGCTACTGTACTGCAGAATGCGAGATGAATGACGTCATCGAAGGATGGCCTCCACACCACGTGTACCATTTCCGGGTTTTAATAAGATCGCTATAATTACGCATGCTCGGGCTCTTAAGACGTTGCTATTTTGCATATATTTGACGATATTTAGCACTCGGGTGTCAAACGAAGATTTCGTCGTGGTGCATATTACCGAGCCCGCAGCCCAGATTTCTACTAAATGTTTTCGAGCGCAATTTGTCAAGGATGACAGAAATGTTTTGTGATGTATAGAGATGAGGTCATTGCCGTGTTCGGTATGCAACTTCGTTTCGCAGTCTGGACCAACGTTTAACGTTTTTTCCCTCTTCAAAAAATGTTTGTGTGAGCCAGTGATTGAAGAAATTGAAGCGATTCTTTCTGCAGCCTCATTTTATTTAGTTAAGAAAAAAAATTCGGTTGAAATCCGTCTCGAGGAAAAAAATATATTTTGTATAATATATATCCTAGGATTTATCTCTAGTTTCTTATACGGGAAACCTGTCGGTTTTAAGCGACCTACTATCAACCTCCACATTTTTAATCCACTTTCTAATTATTTGTGTCAGTAGGCTGCCACAATTATTTATAGAAACAATCGGTTTTGCAGGGAGATCGAATCAAAAATAGCTGTTTGAAAATGGGGGAAAAATTATCTGAATGGACTTTTGCTTATCCTGTCGATAGAGGGCAAGTGGTTTCCGTTGTAGTGGCAGATTTTCTTGTTTTTGGTTAAATTGGAGTGTTGAATGAATTTTTGGTAGACTAGTTGATAAGAAAAATGTCGAGAAACAAGGACAACAACCTTGTGACGTTCACGTTCTGTGTTTTGAAAAAATTAAACGGTTAAAAAAAGCGTGAAAAATATATATAAATATATAAGTGTTGACTAGTTGAGATAATGATAGATAGTCGTAAAGCAAAATATTCTTTTCGTTTAAAAATATTTTTTAGACTTTTTTCTTTTTTTTCTGATAGTTATCTCGTTTGGTCTTGACGTGAAAATATGTTTGTTTGCTTCCATATTCAGCGAAGGGAGTTGAAGTGGTTTTTTTTCTTCTTTGAATTCCTTTTCCATTCGTGTTTCTCTCCGAAAAATCGAAAGTTACGTCAAAAAATTTCTTTGCACGTGTTCACGAACCGTGGATAGGTAATAAGGAAATGCCACGCGTATTGTTTTTGGCTCTTGGTACTGCCTCATCGATGCCTAAAAATGACGAAAAAAAATATTTTTTTATTAGAAAAATAATAATAATTTAAAATCAAACGAGAACGATATATAAAAAAAATGACATGAATTTTTATTTGAAAAAAAAAACGAAAAGTAAGAAAAAATAGGAACAATTCTCAAGAATGTAAATTTTTGTAAAGATTGTTGATGGAAAATTACATCGCGAGATGTTGGGTGCAAGTTGATTGTATTATATTATTTATGACACAGGTTGGTTACACGATCGGAAAAGAATTCTGGATACATAAGAGAGAAAAAGTGTCATTGTGCGCTGAGTATGTAATCAGATGTTTTTGAGGATCATTTTCAGTTTAAATGTCATGCGCAGTGGCGAGTGATTGCATCACTTACCGGCAGCTGAGCCGAGCGAGAGCGCGGTTGGTCTTACGCCTTAATTCCACATCCATTTTGTAGGCTTGGGACGTGAAAACCTAGCGATCAATTACTCGACTGCATTGATGAGAAATATATCTAAACTGTGGTAGCATCAAATTACTTTCATAAATAGTTTTGGTGACGTCATTCGAGTTAACGTCACTGCCGTATATCTTCCCTTTCCATGAAGATGGCTGCCGGACCAGGCGTAGTGAATGGATGTCCCGAGCCAGATATTCCTGATTCTCGAAAAAGGCCTTTGGATGGCGAAGGTGAAAGCGGTGTAACGAAACGATCTCATCACGGAGGAGGTATTACTTGATTAAGAAGCGATCGAGTCGAGTAGTTAGTGAGTTTATCGGGCTTGAAAGAACACCGTCTCTTAACCCTACTTGAGTAGCTGCCAGTGTATCGACTGTCGTGGCGAGATTCGGTGAGGCCTGCAGCACGTTGGCTCTTGCTTACAGCTGGCAAACCAGCCATTCGTGTCGTCACCGGCTGTCACATGATTTTGCTCGGAATAGTTGTCACGATCGCCAGCGTTGACATACTCGAGTTGTGCAGAACTGCCAGTTCGAAAATATATTTTTCTCGGTCGGTCGGAGTAGGTTAGTTATAGAGTTTGAGGAAGGAAAAGCCGAAGGTGTGTCGTCTGCATTTGGATTCGGGTGGCGACCGGGGAATGAGGAGGAGGAGAACACCTCGGTCGGGGTGGGGATCACTGCACAAATCGGGGGCTTGGCCAATTTTGCCTATTTTTATGATCGGCGCAAGTAAGTGGAGAAATTAATATCAGTTTTTTTGTGTTTTTTTTGTTTTATTCCTTTAATCGCCGGGATTCTCCCCAGATGATGGTAAAAGGGAAATGATGTGTGTTTCGCGTGCTTCGATTTAAACCCCGGTTGGGTATTGTGTTCTATCTTCCTCTCGATCAGGTTTTTGCCGATGCTGATTCATTGCTGCTGACGATGGGATACGAAAACACGTGAAGGAGAGAATGTCGTTTTTTTTCTTCTTCATATCATCGTTACTTAATTAAAAAAATGTATCGTTTGGTGGTTGTACTTGGTTGCTAATTGTATAGCCAATTCGTTAAATATTTAATAGTGAAACATGATAATTCCATCACCAGAGGCTTTGTGAAAGGGAAATTGGTTTGTGGCCTCGTTCCATATAACAAGACGTAGTTATTTTGACGCTTATTTTTTGATATTCAGAACGAGGGTTTGGAGCGTGTAATTTTACATGAGTAGACTTCTGTTGCATTGGACATAACGAAAATGTTCTAGGTCTCGTAATTTTTAATGACGCTGTTACGTAACTTGGCTCGGTCCCTTCACTTCACTCCGACGTAGGGTTGCTTATGAAAATCTATTTGTTTGCACTTTGCTTCCATCCTGCTGCGTGATAACTGATTTAAACGACGACCGTATGCAACTTTGTCTAACCCAGTTGCAAATTACACTCGTTATTTGCCAAATTTAAATTACGACGATGCGGTAATCGTCGCAACTTTTGCTACGTAAGCTGCTCCGTGCTCGAAGATGTGGGAATTGTAGATTTTTGCTTTTTTGCTCTCTTTTTTTTTTTTCGCCCGTCGAGATAGGTTCTGAAATTAAAATTAAGGAGGACAGACAGAAAAAAAGTAAAAATCTTAACGTTCGACTTAACGGGGTTTAATCTTTACGTGAAGGGTTGATAGTTTAATTTGAAGTGAGTCACACATTCTCTCTGAGATGGAATCTTGAAGATGATGATTTATGTTGCTTGAATTGCGAAGAAAGGTTTTGATAAATAGCTGTAAAATTATTTGATAATATTGCTTCTGAAGGTGATAACGAGAGTATTTCTTGGTTGAATTAAGTTTTTTAGTCGATGGTATTGGAGAATAAGCTGGTAATAATTTATCCCGCGGGTTGTGATCATGTCTTTGACCTTTGTGTCGATGGAATGCACTTTTTAGCATTGGCTGGACCGGTGGATATTTTTATTTTTCCGAGTGGTTTGAGTATGGATTCTAGGAAACGGTAGTGATTGTATGTAACGCTGGGCTCTGTGCAATTGTCATTTGAGTTATATCCTGTTTTGCTCGTTGATGGTGAAATTCGGATTTGAAACAGAACAAGGTCAAGAAAAGCTGGAAAACGCACGTTCGTGGTTTGTTTTTTTAAGTCACAATTGAGTTGTGCGTTGCGTTGAAGAAGACGAAGCGAAGAGTGTTGAGGAAAAATGAAGAATATTTTTTTTTGGTGGTGGCTGTTTGTAAGGGGAAGAAGCGTGGGCGTGTTGAGTATGCTTGATGATCACTTTATTCACCACCGCCCTCCTTGACACAGACTGAATCGCAACCTCTCTCCTTCCCAAAATGACCTGGTCTGTCTACCAATGAGAAAAATTGTCCTGGATCCATTCAGCGATTCCAATTAGAAGACAAAAGAGTGAAAGTTGAAAGCAGTTTAAAGATTTATATGGTAGCATTCCGCTTGAGTATTTTTGGGTATTAATTGCTGCGTGATTGGTCAATGCAACTGCAATGCATGGAGTTTGGGGATTTACTGTTATATTTTTTATTAATGTCGCCGGTGGGGGAAACTTGAATTCATGATTTACCTGAAAGTAGACTTTTTCTTTCCTCCAGTTGAAGGAGCCCTGCATTTCAAGATCCTGGTGCCGAGTGTGGCAGCAGGAGCAATCATTGGCAAGGGCGGCGAAACCATCGCCCAATTACAGAAAGAAACGGGGGCACGAGTGAAGATGTCCAAAGCTAACGATTATTATCCAGGTGAGGTTACAAAGAGTAAGTAAGTGTGTCTGATTTTGGAATTTTATTGGTTTGTATGCCTCGATGGTTATTATTAGATTTTCTTTTAATAAGATCAGAGGTCGTAAATTTGGCGCTCTGCATATTTTGAGAATGTAATGTGTGTTTTGAGGACAAATTTTTTGTAATCCTTTAAGTCGAAACAGGTGTATTTCTTGAATAGTTATTAAGTGGTTACTCAATTTTTTGGGATTGTTTTTTTGTTGTTTTTTTGTTTACCCATTAGGTTAAAGAAAAATTTTCAGAATTGAAATTTTTTTGTTTATACTTTTTCGTAGGTACTACTGAACGGGTATGTCTGATTACGGGAAATCTGGAAGCCATCATGAGGGTACACAATTTTATCATGGAGAAAATTCGAGAAAAACCAGACCCCAATGCAAAGCCAGCGATAGACTTTGATAGCAAACAACCGGCGGAGAGGGAAAAACAAGTAAAAGCTGTTGATGAGAGGAGATATTTGTCAGTGATTGCTCATTGTGTGAATCCTATCTTAGGTGAAAATATTGGTGCCAAATAGTACTGCCGGTATGATTATAGGCAAAGGTGGTAATTATATAAAACAAATCAAGGAGGAGAGCGGTTCGTATGTGCAAATATCGCAGAAAGCTAAAGACCAAACGCTAACTGAGCGTTGCATAACGGTGATCGGCGAAATCGATTGCAATCGTAACGCATGTGCCATGATCCTCACCAAGATCATGGAAGATCCACAGAGTGGCAGTTGCCTCAACGTGAGCTACGCGGATGTGACGGGTCCCGTGGCAAACTTCAACCCCACGGGATCGCCCTACGCCAACGCCGCTCACGGTTCGGGCACAGTCATCAACGGCAGTTTTAGTTCAAACGGCAGCTTGAACAGCATGAGTCCTAGCTTGGGCACTTTTGGCGGAGCGCCCGGCAATTCACCTTTAGCCAATTTGAATCTGAGTCTCAATTTGAACCCGATGACCTTACCTCAAGCTCCCAACACCGGTCCTCCACTGAACTTGAGCCAAATGCTAGAAAGTATCAAAGGGATGCTCAGAGGAAACGGGTACACGGAACAAGCCACGGCCGAGATTACAAACGCCATGGCCACATTAGCCAATTATGGAATTTTAGGACTCGGATTAGGAATGCCTTCGAATATGGGAGGACCTACTCCTCCCGGTTTCGGAGGAATTAACATGAGCGGAGTTGCGGGTCCGCAAGGAGGACCGGGAGGACCTCCGCCCATGGGACCTGCAGGAAATAATGCGGGTCTTTTTGGTGGCAATGGAGTCTCGGCGATGGATACGACGCCCATTCCACAAGGCCCTGGCGTTATGGCTTCCAATAATGTGTTTGGTCCAATTGGAAGTGTAGCGAGCGGTAGCATGGGGTCACCCACGGGAGGTCGTCCGAATGACCGCTACGGGGACGTGTACGATCCATTTCGTCGCAATTCACCTTCACTAGGTTCACCAGGCACGTCGAATGGCTTGCCAGTCAACAACAACTCGTTTGGTTTGGGCACTAGTCCCGCTATGGTGGCTCTGCGAAAGAGTCCAACGCCGAGTGACAAGTCGAACGACACCACAAAAATTGAAGTTGAAGTTGGCGAGAACATCGTTGGCGCCATTTTGGGCCCTGGAGGTAAATCTCTGGTTGAGATTCAGCACTTCAGCGGCGCCAACATTCAAATATCGAAGAAAGGAATCTTCGCTCCGGGAACCCGCAACCGGATCGTGACCATCACTGGAACGCCAAACGCCATTAGCACGGCCCAATATTTAATTGAGCAGCGCATCAGTGAAGAGGAAGCAAAGAGAGCCAGGCAGAATATGTTAGGCGTTATGCGCTAATATCACGCTTTTCGTTCCGTTTTTTTTTTTTTTGCTTTAAACTGTTTCGTCCCAAAACTTTTTCAGTTTTAATTCTCAACCCCGGTCTCTCCTTCCTTCCTCTCTACCTCTATCGCTCTCTCCTCTTCCTGTTCTGCTAAAATCCAGCCGTCAACCATAGTTTGTTTTTTGGTTGTGTTATTGTATCTTTTTCGTTTGTTCCATTAATTATTATTTTTTTCTTATTTGTCTTCGTCTCTTCATGGAAAATCATTGATGTATTCTTCACGGCCAATCGAAAACGCCTTCCAAAAGTCATTCGAGGCAACAAATATTTGTGGTTTACGAATTTATTCTTATTATTTTTTGGTGGCTTGCAAATTTCATCCGTTTGTTGACAAGAGTAATAATAATTATTTGGTAATAATTATATTTGCTTCAAAACATATACATCATGGATTTCATCTCTAGATCTGTCGAATTTTTTGTTTTTTTTCGTTTGTTTTCTATTTTACGTTTATCTGTGTGTTTGTGTGTACGTATGTATGTGTGTGTGTGTGTGTCATTTTTGGACATTTCTTTTGTTTTTCCATTTTCAAAAGAAGAAAAAAAAAATAACAAAAAAAAAAAAAATCCCTTCTCTAGTCCGAAAACTTTGCAAATGTCCATCTTTGCTCACGTCCATTTTACTGAATGGTGCATGACGTTGGTGTGAGCTTTTTCGAAATTTGTCTCGAACATATCTTTTCTTTGTTTGATGTTAGGTCAAAATATAAATCGATTAGAATTTAATGTTGCCACGCTGAAGACTCTTAGCTAATTAATTATTCACACGTTTAATAACAGAATGAAAAAATAATATCAATTAAAGAAAAAAATGAAAAAAAAAAAAAGAAAAAACCAATGAAACTCCTAACCAAAAAAAAAAAAAAAGAAAATAATAATAATAACAGATTCAAAAATAGTACGAAAATCAATCCATTTACAGATAGCATGTTGACGCCAGATTTTAAAAGAAACATTTTGTCTTTCAATTTCGAAATTTCATCCGCTTGTTTTTTTTTTTGTGCTTAATAATAATAATTCTTATTTTTAAATTTAAATCGAATTGAAATATATTTTGATTCTCGCTTGTTATAATTTTTTTTATTGTACTTTTTTGTCAGTTAATTCAAAATCGTTCTTATTTCTTCTTCGTCTGCTTCTTCTTCTTCTTCTTCTTCTTCTTCAGCTTGGCTGGTGTTTTTG
Source organism: Stigmatogaster subterranea (assembly GCA_034696085.1). Classification (NCBI taxonomy): domain Eukaryota; kingdom Metazoa; phylum Arthropoda; class Chilopoda; order Geophilomorpha; family Himantariidae; genus Stigmatogaster; species Stigmatogaster subterranea. The sequence continues at coordinate 3,790 of JAQIWS010001140.1, read as the reverse complement.
CACGTAATCAGTTTTGTGTCTTGGATTCGCATATTTATGATGATCGCTTAATGTCATCTTGAAATTTTTTCACTTGTTATAAATACCTTTAAAAAAAAAAAAGAAAACTAGTGTACAGAACATAGTAATGGTATTATTATTATTATTAATTATTATTATTATAATAGATCGTCTAATTTAAAAGTCATTTGACAGTTCCAGATAAAGTTTTTTGTTCCCTTTTATTATCTTTTTTGTTTGCTCTATGCTATATGATGAAACAAAAAAAATATTTTTTGGTTAATTTTTTGTGTGCATTCAATTTCAAAAAAGAAAAGAAAAATGTTGATCATCAAAATGGAATTGCTGTGCTGTTAATACATAAAAGAAAAAAAAGAAAAATTTGAGAGCACAAAGGCTTCTTGTTACTTGACAACCATGTGTTTTTTTTATGGTTAATTGAAAACGAAAAGAAATATTTTAAGCAAGTATTGTAGCATTGAAAGAAAGTTGTTACTCAAGGGATCTAGTTTGTAATGAAATTTTTTGTTTATTCCTTTTTTTTGTTTTTTCTCTTGTTATTTCATAATATTTGTTATTATTATTATTACTATTATTATTAATTGCCATCTTTTTCTCGTGTGCGTTTGTATTTCTGAATTTTTGGTTTTTGTTTTCATTTTTTTTGTGAGCAGCAAGCAGATTTACGCATATATATATTTACATTATAATAATATAATAGTAATAATATTTTCGTTGTAATTTTTGTTTAAATTAATTTAATCTCGAAATTTTTATTTGAAATTACTGGTAATTTTTTTTTTGTTTCTTTGTCTGGGATTTTTACGCTGCAGATTATTTTTTTTTTCCTTTTCTTCTTAAAAAAATTTATTTATGTAAATATGTCGCGATTTGTTTAATATTATTATTTGGCTCACACGTAACAAAAATTCGTTGTTGTATTTCATAACAGGGTCTCAATGGTGCAAGCAAAGATGAAATTAATGTATTTTATTCACATGTAAATCACAATAAGCGGTTTTGCCTGTTTAATAAGGAAACATCACTTTTCCCCCCTCTATTAAGCTTCCTCCACAAAATGTCATCAGCTTTCTATTTGAAAAATTTTACAATGGTGAATTAAGAGTAAAACACTACAAAGTTTTTGCTGTTAACGAAAATCGTTTTTGAGTTATTGAGCAGAGTGAATTATTTGTGATAATTTTATATGGGGTTCTATATATGCTATGCCTTTGCATGTGTTATTCCCATTGGTACAATATTAAAACTGCTCATCAAATTGCTCAAATGTCTTCAACAGATCCCCTCCACACCTAAAATAATTGTTCCTTTATTTGGTAGCAAAAAGAAATTTTTATTTTTCCTGATTTTGTTTGATTTTTTTAAATTTAATTTTCCACTACCTTTTTCGTTTATCATGTTTTTTGGTATAGGACTATAATTATTTTTCTTTTTGTGTTGAGTAGGCTCTATAAAAATATCTTTATGCACTCTTTGAATTTAGTTTTAATTAAACGTCGTATGTTCTTAGTTCGAATTTTTGGAGTGCCAGGGAAAGTAAAATGTTAAAAGAGAAATTTTAACGTATCATTGTAGGAACAGTTCCTGGATGTAGGAATTAATTTCATCGAGAATATTTCATGTGGAAGTGCGAAAACATTTTTTGTAATCAAAATATTGTGTTGTGCAGGGTCGAGAATTTGCACATCTTTATGAAGAAAGTGATATTGCCAAAGAATGCAAAAAACAAAATATACACACACGCAAACAAACAAAACAAAAAATTGCAACAAAAAAAAATCACCGGTTCTGTTTATTTTATTTTTTGTTTGGTTTTATTTAAACTTCAGTAGCCAATAGTTTTTATCTTGACTTTATTATTTTCAATTATGGTTTAGTTTTTGTTTTTAAATTGATTCCATTTTCGAAGTGCTAGGGGAATAACGAATTTATTCATTACGTATCAGTGTGAAAGGATTTTTTGTAGAAGCTTCCCTGAAAAGAGAGAAAATCGTAATTTTTGTAGTGTTACACCCAACTGACAAATATTCCAAAAATGGCGAAATTGGCGAGTGCAACGACAAAAGTGCTTTTTTTCTTTCATTTTGTTGTTGTTGTTGTTTGTTGTAATTGATGATGACGTTGTTAATACGTAAGTGTTTTTAACTCAAATTGAGTTGAAGTATGTGGAGAGATATTTTGGGGTGTTTTATTTTCTCGTTTTTGTACACCAAAAGGGAGAAAGTGAAAAAAAAAGAGAAAAAACAAAAACTGTGACTGAATGTTTCATTCTTCTTCCCCTAGCTGTATGAGGTGAAATTATGCATGTATGTTTTATATTTTTCTTTATTTTTCAGTGGAAATAGAAGTGTGTGCTTTGCAGCCTCCCTCATTCACTCATTATTTCTGTGTCTTACCATCCATAAAAAAACATGATCATTAAAACGTCATTCCAGGATTCTGTGATGGGATTTAAAAAAGAAAAAAAAAAAAATTAAGATAAGGAGAAAAAAAAATAAGAAAAAAAGATAGATTTTAAAAAGATGTTTTTAAAATATCACATGATCACACAACGAAGAATGAAACTTGGAATTATTCTTTCAAACTCAGTAGAAGTATTTATAAAACTTTAAAAACTTTGCTAAGTGAAGATTAGTGTTTGGTCTCGTTTATTCTTCAAGTTTCATTCTCTTTAAGTGTTCAAACAGCCTTCGGACATCATTCCAGACGAGACGGTGGCGAGCAGCTAAAATTATTGTCTTATTATGCTCATGACTGAACGCCATGTTCATTTCTCATCGACATCTTCATGATGACAGCTGCTATAGAATTTTTAGTCAAAATCCATTGGAGAAGTTGAACACTAATTTTTCTTTTTTTACTGCCGGCTTTTTAATAAGGAAAAGCATTTCATTAAAAAGATTTTTTTTTAAACAGAAGTCAGTGTTTATGCTTTAAAATGGTGACACCAAAAAACATGGGTGATAAACGTGTTCAACATCAAAATCTCGAGATTTCATTCACGTCGTTTAATAAACCAGTCTCACGCCTCCGATAAACAGAATTTTTAAGTGGTAATTAGCGATAATTTAAGTGCGGTAGTTGACAGGAGTGACAAACGCGAAACCTAAATACTTTGAATTCATTTCATTAAAAATATTTGTACGTACTTAACAAAAAAATATCTGTTAAAAATCTTTTGTTACGAATTTTTATTGGAAAAATAAATTTTTCTAAGCCACTGCTAAATTAATTTGACGACGACGAATCGTAGTAACGTAGATACAAAGTTGCTCCGATTTCTAAAGAACAAATATGGAAAAACTTGTGGTGGAAAATGCCGCAAATCCATTCTACTTTCTGCTTTCGCTGTACTAAACCAGGAGTGAGTAATCCATCATCCGGCGAATTTATTTCCATTTCTCGGAAATGCATTGCATTAGAGGTTACTACTATAATTAACGCTTTCTAAACATTTGTTTTCAACATCCTGAATCACTACGATGCGTACGGTAACCTACAAACATTATTTACTAGCTTAACGTTAGCCGAGACTATCAGCTGAGCTTCTCAGCTGCTTTTTGGCACGTGTTGGCGGAAAGCCACGCCCACGCCGGATTTAGTAAAAGTTATTTCAATAACGCAGTGACCTCGACTGAAGTTATTTTGAATAATAAAATCCAGTAATGTATATTGAGTTACTCGTATTAATTCAATGAGCCTCTAAATTTATTTTTGCTTGACATTGTTAATCTGCGGAATAGGTGTCATGGCTGCTAGACCATCAAAA